>LUCM01011376.1:89631-147899 GCA_008360955.1 Fasciolopsis buskii
TATATATATATCTGAAGTTACGACGGCATCAGTGAAACCTATGAAAAGAAAAACGACCGTCCCCAGATCAAGCAAGCTCTCTGAGCCTTTTGTGTTCACCTTTGGTGAGACAAAGGCCCACAAATAATGGTAGATTTTTTCTTTGTTCGTTCGGCAGGTCCCTAGCAAACAGTGAGTGAAAAGGATAAACTTTCATTGCACCCAACCATGACAAAAAAGATCTTTGATCAGGTAATCACAAGATTTTAAAACGTCCCACCAAAACCTCATTTGAACCGTTAAAAGCGTGAATGGAAGAAAAGCCCGTTTAAGAGGCATATGGTGATTGGTCGGAAGATGTCCGTCGGTTAGGCGAGGCTAACCTTGAGGAAGGGGACTAAGGGCACGAAATGATTGGTTTTTATTTTCAGTTATATTTTTCGCATATGGATGGATGCACAAGCTCGCGAGAAGGTACCACACATGTGGGCTTGGCGGGCACTGGCACAAAATCGAATGGAGTGGCGTTTTGCTAGTAATCGTTCATACACAGTGTACGACTGGTTTTACAGTGCTGGCCAAATCGGCCGTAAATACCCCATATGAGTCCACATTTATCGCCCTCTATCCCAACTGTGCTTATCTTTTGCTGATCCATATTTGCTGCTGTTTTTGTTTGCACTCTCCGGAGTGGCTATGTTCAATTTTTTGCAACTGCGTCCTCGATCCCCTATATTCCGATCGGTGAATCGCCCTCCTCTCAGAATGAATATTACTTTTATGAAATAAATTACGCGAACCTCGTCCCCAACTGCTCATGAATGTTATGCTTCTTTTCTGCCTCACCGAATATGGCGCTCTTTCTACTGCGACTAATTTTTTCCCTAATCGGAGGTGTATTACCATTGAAAGATATGGCATTGTGCGGCATAAACGGAGTTAGAGTTTTCCTTTGAAGATAATTGTACCTTTCCGGTAATCCTTTCCGCAAGAAAGGTTTCTGAATGAATGAATTATTTTCAGTGATTTAAGGGGTCGCTTTTTAACGATAATTCTCGAGCTGTCCTTGAGGAATCGACTTTGGTCCGCCATGAAAAATTCTCCATCCGAACCCGTCGCTGAAAGTCTAAGGGTGATAAAAGTCTCCTTTTGTTTAATTATAGGTCAGGGGCGTGCATCCGAGAAGAATGAGAAACACGAGAAGGGCTCCATGCTGTTTTGACGATAGCTCTTTTTACCGGCACGGAAACCTCCCGGCCTTGGGATGGACCACAGCTTTGCTGTTGCACTCCGTCTGCTGGGGATTTCAAGTAACCTACAGCTGAGTGATGTCTTCCGTTGAGATCACTAGCAGGAACCTTTAGGTCATATTTAAGACCTGAATGACTTTGTTTCTTGCCAGTTGCTGGTGTTGGGGAAGCTGTCTAGCCGGAACCCTAGCACGTCCTGGCGACCTACTTTCAACAACGGATAATTCCTATTTATGAAACGTGGGTTGCATTACTAAATGGCATAGGGATGCACTCACCATCCTTCTCGGTCAGCTGATTAATGCGTTGCCTTATTTAGAGCCTTCTGAAGAACACTTGTTTTTGACCCAAGCATATACGCCGTCGGTGCAATAAGCACTGCAGAATGGAAATAGTAGGAGAGGGCTACTGGCACAGAACGGAAATACTGGAGGGCCGAGGACTGAGTGCCGAGGTAAGCCAAAGATCTGCGAAGGTCCAGGAGTGGCTTAACACCTTTCGAAGGCCGAACCCCGATTAGTTGAAAAGATATCCAGTAATTCGAATAGAGGGCTAGAGATTTCTTCTTCCTGAGGCTTATACAAAACCTGAGCATGTGAAATCTATTCAGTGGCCTTGCTGCATGTCAGAAAGTGACACATGTTGCCTCTCTGAATTCGCCGGCTTTGGCTAGACTGCCGGTTTGATTTTTTGGGGTTTGGATTTCATCGTCACACTAAGCTCAAGGCCCCAGAGTGATGTCAAATTGGACCGTCAGTGCGATGCAAAACTGCAAAATTACCAAATGTTGCCCACTTACGTGCAGTCCTCCAGAACGTCCATCTGTTATATTTTCGCCTTCTGATTTTCTGTCAGCCATTACCCACTTCGCACTAATTTTCATTTAGATCGGACTTCCCCTCATTGACGTACCATGTTATACTGCCGGCTACGATGTATTCCCAGTTTTGACGAACTACTCTACTGTGCTGTTTAGACAGGGCGGCCTGCGTGACACTCCACGAACGATAAACCGACCTTTACTAGAATTTTGCGTTTCCTGCAACTTGCTCCTCATCGTCGTTGTGCAACTCTTGTGACTCCACTTTTACACTAGAGATTTATTTGCTCAACACGCATCCATTGGATGTGGAGATTTTTATCTTTTCATTGATTGTACACTATGATCGCGTTCAATGTGTTCAGCCCGGATATCTCCAAGAGACAACACTTCATTATACCCACCGCTATGGCAATTAGCATGTTCGTGGCGCAAGACCTGCCTAAAAGAATATCGCGTTGAGATGAAGAAAAGAATCTTACTTCCTTGAAGGTTTGAGTAGACGGATAGCTCAATATTCATCCGAAGATTTAGCAGCGGATGCTGCTAAGAAGAATTGGTCCATGGCCGATGGATAGTTGCCTTCTGTCTTTTTCTGACACGGAGGGATGTCTGCTGCCGTTAACTCTAGGCTGTGAAGAGGAAAAGGAGGAACTAAAACCTTCCGGAATTCCAGGATGAAGTTGGCAACTACACCCGACAAAACATGAATTTAGGCGGCAGAAGCACTTAAAAACTGCGTCGGGCTGATAGACAAGTGTCATGGTCTAGGCTAATGAGACTAGATGGGAGATAAAATGGGATGACGATGGAGTGCTATCGAAAGTGCTGCAGAAGCGCCAGTCGAAATCATCAGCTACCGGACCAGAGGACGTTATGGTAAATCCTTCTGGATTCTTTGGGCTTAAGGGCGATTTTATCAGCCTTTTCGTGGACTCATGCGTTGATGGGGGTAGGCCTTATTTTTCTAATGTGGGTGCACCCCGCTGTGCTTATTTACGGTAAGCCCCATTCTGGTTCGTTCAGCAGTTTCGAGAGAACTTTGTTCCGCCCAGTGAGCTTGAATCTGGAGCACAGTAGGGATGGATCAATTAACAGATACTTTACTGGTCAAGGAACACAATGCTTCCTGCATCCGACAGCCTGGAAATCCGGAAGGATGCCGCTAGGCGCAAAGTTGAGATTTTCTAGGAAAACAGCCAACTCCCTGGCATTTGCGCTCGGTATCCTGTCGCTAAGACCGAAGTTTAGAAGATGATGATGGTGCAGAAGTTTGACATTTTAGGGAAAATCAGCGAATCTGGGAGCTCTTGGGGCTGTTGGCCACTTGATGACATAGTGAAAGTAGAGAAAGTGTTGGATAGCGTTTGCCCAGACGATGGAAGCAGTAAACCATATAAGTCTTCTGCTTATCGTTTATTACCAATGAATTGAAGTGTAGTACCAACCTCCGTCGTGGCTGCGGTATTTAGGAGTACGTTGCTTGTTCTTGGATATCAATTTGTCCGGTATCCGCTCAGTTTCGTGAAGCTTGTTCGGTTGTATTTGTTTCAGTGCATACGATCGCCGTACGTGCCCGATGGTACTGCGCATTCGACAGCATTCACTTTCGAAATGCTTCGATCACTCAGCATTCCCACGCCGTGACTTTCTTGCTTGCGCACTGTGCTATTGTCGCTACTTCAGCAGCATGATGCGTTGACGGTATCTACTATTTGGCTCGAATCTTCTCTATTTTATCAAAGGATAGAACTTCGTCAACTGCGGGTTCAAACTCAAAAGTAGGACACGTTGATCGTCTACTGAACGTCCTCTAAACTAGCTTACGCAATCCAGAATAAGTTTTAACAACATTCTATTGGTTGGCCCAGGGCAGCCAACTCTGCGCCAGTCAACCTTAATGGAGTTGGTTGATGGTGAGTAGAAGGTCGGCGAAGACTTCATATTAAGCTAGTGAGTTAATTAATTCCAGCGACAATAGGTTCTTCTTTTTTCCAGAAGGGGCGTCTGCGTATTTACACAAAAGATAACACAGGGAGACATGAAGAAAATTCAGAAAACTTCTTCAAAAGACGGGAGTTTCTGGTTAAAGAAGGTGGCATGGAGGTGCCGAAGTATAAAGTAACTCCTCTAGTTCGACCTGCTATCTACGCTAACAGGACAGTCATTTCCTAGTGGCAAAAGTCAGCAGCAAGTCAGGTATCTTTGAGAGCAGTTAGTTTGGACTCATTGCCTGGAGCTAGCGGTCTAAGTTTTGGCATTTTTTGAAGGAGCTCGAGCAATTACAACAGAACCACTTAGAAGCACGCCTAAGAATCGTTGCAAGACTGCAAGGGACATCTGGTTAAGCAGCCGGCGAGAACGACAGTATTCCTGAAATGATGGAATGCTGGAGCAAAGGATGCTGCTAACGTTGCACAGGCGGTTGATGCCGTCATACAAGAATGTCCATTATTCTAGGTGGTAGGACGTTTGCGGATCAATCTCATCCTCTTCACCTTCAAAAAGGCTGAAGAAGTGGAATTACTAGGCCCGATTTTAGCTTTTTACCACTGTGTTGCTGCCACCCACGTGGCATTTTCGGAGGCTTGCTCTGTGGTTGTGAGGAGGCTTTGAGGATCAACGGACTTCATGCCGCCGATCTCGGCGGGAAGCCTCACATGTGAAGCGGATTGCTAGGTGATAATTTTTGAGTCCATCGTGGTCTTCTTATTTGGGGTTGTTTCTGTTGCTGATTCAAATCCACTCGTTTGCTTACTGTGACAAGGATAACATTACAGGAAGCCCATAGAAACGGGGGCTACGGGCTGGGAGTTTAAATGTGTATGTCTGCACCACAGGTCCTGCAACTAGTTTCGGGTCTCCGTTCTAGTTGGCTTCTTGCTGGCCTCGTATATTTTCCTTCTGCCTGTGGTAGGTAAAGGATTTATTCGCTGCGATCATAATGGGCCCTTCAAAATCCTGCGCGAATCGGTGCACCACCGAAATCACTTTCGCTGCGTACTCCGCTGACATCATGCTTAGTGGAATGCCATGAGCTTCGTAGGATGTCTTGCAAGAAAGCCGAATGCGCCGATCTTTGATAGAGCGTGGGCAATTGAGGTGGTGGAGTGTGTGTTTGTATCTTTTATCTTTTGCTTCCTTTAATGTTGAAGTAACAGTGGCCATCATTTCGCAGGAATGGGTCTGCTGCCAATAGAGGGCTATGAAGTGGGGAAACTGACTGACGGTGGGAGAATTCGAACACACATCTTCACTTCCAAACGCTGCTCTCTTATTCCCTTTGGCGCTACCGGCCATCCTTGATCAAGTTATTTCTTAGGAAAAATCTCCGAACGATAGATCTTTTGATGCACTTAACGCCTCCCGAATTTCTTGTTGGTAGGTTTTAAGTGTCTGATCTGCAGCCCCTGCCACCGGGAACGAGTTTGAGGTTAACTGCTTGAGACTGGAAGTCCTTTCTCGTAATAAATCTGTTATTGACCTTTGGCCAGAAGATTTCTTTCCTTTTCTAGCAAATAGCACTTTAAGGATGTCTGAGGACGTGGCGCATTCTGTAACCATCTCTTCGGGTCCTTGGGATGAGAAGGTGGCCCCAGGCGTCTGTTCGGCCTCAATGGATACAGAAGCGTCTTTGTCGCGAAGCTGAGAGTGGGCGCTTACCTTCGAAGATTTTTACAAGAAAACCACACGACGAGACCGCCAAACCTCGATGTAGCGCAGAAGATACCGTCGATTTAAACGAACGCATGCATTTATCACATCTTGCTCATCTTATTTTAAGAGATTGATGATTCGCGTTGTGGAATGGTTCGTGGAACAACGGTATCAACAACTAATGGGTGTGATGTTCCTGACTTAATTCAGTGGAAGCTAATTCCAGGGCGTACGGTACGCCATTGTCAACACACCCCCGCCCGGTTTCGTTCGTTGGAAGGTCAGCTGCGTGGGAACGATGAATGCTACCGCCGCACGAGCAGTGCATAAGGAAGCCGTAACTAGAGATTACATATCACAACCAAGAATCAGTAAGTTTTCGGTGTTAATGTAGTGTGGGATTACTGAAAACGTCCTATTACTGACGTTTGCAGTGAAATAATCAGTACACCAACACTTTTGCAAAAACAGAAAGCGTCTTGAGGTTAAAATAAGGACAAAAGCCAGAAATGACGCGCAGCAGAACATCCAGGACATTATCTCATTAAGGAAAAGTGAACAGTCCTATTTCTTGATTCGTGACTGAGAATTTTGTCCCTTGGTTGGTCGTGATGCCTTGAAGTTTGTTGGATTCGAGACGCTGCGACGAAAGCTCACAAAACTACATCAACCAGTGTTAGTTCATGGTATCAGGAATAATCAAATGAGAAGGACGAGTTGGCAAAGCGATGAGCCCATCGATCTATATAAAATTTTCATTTTCAATTCCAACGAGTACTGTTTTTTCGAGGATGGCAACGGCGGTATTTGCCCTGGAAATAATTTTCTGTTTTTTAGAGTTCAGTGTTCAGCCTCTGTTGTTTTTTCCATTGACACGCCAAAATTATCCAACCCTTGTTCGTTTATTGCATGCAACAAACGGGTTGTGAGAGGAATTGAATGTGGGGTGCGAGAAAGTTGGGTACACGCAAGTCGCCCCGAAATCCCTTTGGAACACTACGCGTTCTATTGCCAAGACAGATGGATACAGTGGTCTGTAGTCAGTGCAAGGCTGCAGCTGGGGTAGGTCAGGGGGGAAGGATGTTAAGCGAAGTGTCGGTGGTCCCAAAAGCCAATTCCGAGTCTCGGAGTAAGTCACACGGTGAGATGAAACAGGAAACAAACGCACGCACCTCGTCAGGGAACCGCAATAAAGGGGTGAACAACTGTGCCGGTTAAGGCTAGCTCAAAAGCTATGGTTGCCTCTACGTCGCTACCGGCCGTAACGTTCAACCCAAAACCAGGTGAGAACAAAAGGTTCGCTGCAAATGGTCGCACGGGAGAGAAGCAGCGCCGAGCATATCAATGAGTTGCGTAGGTTGAAGCGGTGATGCAGCTACAGGAGATTCAGATTGAACGTGAGTCTCAATCTGCCTGGGGCAGGGATCTTCTGAGGTAGTTATAAGAAAAGATGGGCTCGCAGAAGTATGGATCGTAGAAAGGTGAGAAACTTATTAAAGTTGGTGGTTTTAAACTAGCCAGCGGGTACAAAGAGTGGGACTCTGGGAATAACTGAGGTTGGGTTTCCAGCGATGCCCAGTTAGGCCCATACAGATTGAGTTTCTAAGCTTTGCTCTAAGAGGCTAGCTGTTAAACAGGGCTGGTAATATATTCAACATCACGGGTCGAAGGTATCGTACAAGTCCTGATGTTCCAAAGATAGGCTTGAAGTAGGAAATCCAGAAATAAACCAGAAATCCATGCAAATAACACCTGTGGGGTCTGTGGGTCGCACGATCTCCGGAAATGATATACCTACAAGTCGGTCACCAATTAAGGGAAATTACCCAGTGGTGGTAGTCAAGGAGGAATACTGCAGTGTAGAGGGGAGGTGTTCAACCAAGAACGAAACTAGTCCTCCCAAGGAAGAGCACCAGTACGGTGTTCCCATTATGGTGGAATTGAGTAAAAAAGATCAGAATCTACTGACTGCAGGGGATGTACGCACCAACGCCTTGGGTGTTCCTCTCGATGCGCGATACGAATTAAGAGAACTCACAAATGTTCCTCATACGAAATAGGTAGTCCTACACATGTAGCGTTAGGAGTAAATGGGCGGGACTGATTACTGTTGCTGAGAGGCTTGCTGCGGAGGTTGTGACAGTCTCGAGAACAGTTATCCGTAGACGACCATATTTCGCAAACGATACAGTAACTGCCTAGTTCATCGGCAGGAGTGTAGTAAAGTAGCAAAGGGAACAGTGGTCCTATTCGTTAAAGAGGTCCTGGTGCACCAGGACTCTGAGATCAGACTATGTACGCTTAACATCCAGCTGTATGCAGTAAAGGATGTGTGAGCGTCAGGAAGAACAACTACATCATGTGTCTACGAAGGCCAAAACGCTGGCCTAGAGGAAGGTCAACGGCTGCGCAACACGCTGGTGGAATTGGCAAAAGGTGTCAACTTACTGCTGTTGGTCGGCGACTTCAACTTGCCGGGCATTGACTAAGGTGTTTGCAGTTGTTTTAGAGTAGGAGCAGAAAATAATTCATAGGTTGGGTACACCAAAGGGTTGTGGTCCAACATGTCAATTACTAGATTCAGAACAGCCCATCACCCATCGCTGTTGGACCCGGTGATTGCTAAGCAGGGAAGTGACGTCGACTTAAGTTTTGCCGCCGTTGTGTAAGAGCGACAGTTAAACTGTTGCCAGCTCTTGTACGAACTACGGCAAGATAAACATGGTGGAGCTTATTTCGGCGGCTGAGGAATGCAACTGGGAAATAGTCGTGGCAAAAAATCAAGCCGAATTCTGTCATTGCAAGAATGGTTTACCCCAAGGCAGGAGAGTTGAAGCTGAGACAAACTGGACTGGTGGACGCCAGCAATACGGAGGGCAATTAGGAAGAGGGACGGGAGCTGGAGGGTCTGCGAAGTAGTTAGAAGTGAGAAAGCCTGGGAGCATTATAGGGAGCATAGGAATTCAGCCTAGGGAAATCGATAAGAAAGCAAATATGCAAGCACCTAAGGAATAACTGCTAATTTGTAGGGGCAGCACGGGTTCCTGAAAGGAAATTCATGTCTCCGAGATCTGCTAAGATGAGGCCACCGCCAAGCTCGACGACGGAGAAGCCGTGGAAGTTTGCTATCTGGACTTCGGTAAACCTTTTGACTCGGTAAGTCATAGATTGGTGCTTTCCAAAATGCAGATTTTCGGAATAGGTGGTCGGCTTTATAAATGGTAAAGAAATTCTTACGCAATAGGACTTTCTACGTTCAGGACGGAGAAGAAAAGTTATGCATTGCAAGTCACTAGCGCTGTGCTACATGGGTCGGTACCAGAGCCTCCTTATTTCCTTCTCTACATAGATGACTTGGACAATGAGCTTTCACTGCCATGTTTCATGTTTGCAGATGGTGTGAAAATTGTAGGTGCAGGGAACAAAATCAAAGTGGTCACCGACCCATTGGGGTTTATAAGAGCGGGTTCGCCCTTTAATACGAAAAAGTCACTGACTGAGTTCTCAGAAGGAATAACCATAACAGAAGAGAGTGGGTTATTTGCCGTCCCAGCGACCAAGAGAACAAAAGATTTTGGAGTATTAATGACGACAGAATTGAAATCAGCTAAGTGGTGCAAACTGGTTGCCCACGGGGCGGGTGTAATGGCTTGCGTGCCTCCATGACCCAACAGGATGGCTTATCTCAAGCCAAACATCCAATCATGCCTGGAAGGTCAGTGGGTAGAGGCCTGACGAAGTAGTCTCCTGGTCCTCCCAGTTTGGGGTTGATCTGAGTTAGCAGCTCAGTTAAAAAACGAATGGAAGAATAATTGATCCAGGTAGATAAGCTTCCACTAAGTTAGACCCCGCTGCCTTGCAGTCAGGTTCCTGTCAAAACCAAAGGCTTTGGTTAAGAACCCTAATCGTTCTTCTGCTTAGTGGCTGGACTCCCTAACAACACCCGTCCATCAATCCCCAGGAGTTACTCGTCTACAAGTAATTCCATATTGCATCGGTCGTCGCACAGGACAATCAGGACCGCACTGTCCATTGCATCGAGCGGGCTGGATAGTGATAAGTATGCTACTGCTCAGATTTCCCTCTCTTATTCAATCTGTCTCTTGTCTCCAACTGAATCTCTGCCCGTCTGCCTACCCAAAGTGTCCCCACTGATAACACACCCAATACTCGTAACGGTTCATTGCCAAATAGTGTAGTAGGCGGTTTTCAGTCTGTTAGCTCACATATTCTCAAGCCTCGTCAGCCTCTGGATCTCGGTTCTTTCAGTGTGCGCACTTTAATGCAGGCTGGCCAGCGGGCGTGTTCAACTCTGACAGTAGACTCACTTTCCGCTGATGTCTGTTGCGTCATCTCGGTATACGCTTCAACAGACTGGAGCACTGACATGGAGAAAAACGAGTTTTGCGAAGACCTCGACACCCCTGTTCGGAGGAGCAAAGGGTCCGACATTGTAGTGGTAGCAGGTGATTTTAATGCACAAGTTGCGTCGGAATCCTGTTTAGTTGGGCGATGCGCCTTGCCTGTTCAGCGGACAGATAACGGTGAAAGACCTCTCCAATTTTGTGCAGACAATAACCTATCGAGTCTGAGTCAGATCTACAATATTGCAGTTGGCTACCGCTGGCGCGGTTCTTTCCAGAACTGGACCACGTAAGTCGATTTGAACCACGTTAATTTTAATGAGATTTTTGCTACAGCTCAGCGACCATCGACGAAGGCCACAAACCCGTTTGGCTGTCGAACATCTGTGATTTGGCTGTTCTCAACAGCTACAAACAGAAGCTATCCGAGGAACTAAGAACTTCGACGAGCGGTAACGTAGAGGAGCAGCTGAATCAAACCAAGCAGGCGATGCATTTGGCAGCAAATTTCGCTTGTGGTCTTAGTTCTAGCTTTCATCAAAGGCACTGGATCTCGCAAGGGTCGCTGGGCCTGATGGAGCAAAAACGCCAGCTGCCTAACTTCAAGGAAGTGACTAAGATGCGTCTACAGTTGCAGCGTCAGTTGACGATATGCCTTAACAGTGACCGTGAAAACCGGTGAGTTAAGTTAGTCGAAGAGCTGGAGGAAGCGGACGCTTCAGGTAACAGTCAAAGGCTGTTTGAGCTTATCCGCGACACCGGCGGGCAGTGAACTTCGGTTAGTAAAGTCGTGTGCGATAGGAATGGTGAGCTCATCAACGGTAAACAACAAAGGTTGGACCGTTGGGCTGAGCACTTCAAGGATCAATTTAGCTGGCTGCATGCTGACGTATTTAGTCCGACGTCTGGAGCTGCGAATCCATGGGAGGTGTCTGTCGACCCCAAATGGAATTGAAAATAGAGTCGAATGTTCGACTTCTGAAGAGTGGAAAAGCAGCCGGTCCAGATGAGCATCCTCTAGTTCTTTTCAGACCGGGCTGAGAAGCTCTTATAAGATCTCCTTGCTTCGTGATATTTGGAACGAGGGACGTATTCCGTTATCGTCGGGCAAGTCACACTGTACTCATCTTCCATAGGGGCACACAGGGTGACTGCAGCAATCCTCGTGGGATTAGTTTAATTCCGATAGTTACTAAGGTGTTAGCTTCGATAATGTTGCGCTGTATGACACCGATTCGCGAAAGTAATATCCGCGAACAGCAGGCCGGATTTCGTCTAGGTCGAGGTTGCATTGATCAGATATTCACTCTTCGACAGTTACTAGAAACGTGCCACACACCGCCGGCCTACGATCGTGGTCTTTCTTGACCTGAAAGGCGCTTGGACTCAGTCGATCGGACAGCGCCATTCAGTGCTCTTCACCGGAAGGGTATGCCAAAGAAGGTCGTAAACCTGTTGCGAGCATTGTATTTGCATACTTGTGATCGCTTGATGGTATACGGTGAACTATCAAGTTCATTTGAAACGACTAGCGGCGTTCGACAAGGGTGTTGCGTATGACAAACACTCGTCTACTATATCGTGCCCTATTTTGTGTTCCTCCTAAGGAATGGAAGAAGCCATATGGAGGCCAACAGATGACGTGGCAACGTGGGATGAGAAAATGTACAGCGAACGTAGGTAAAGTAGGTGTCTCACGCCTTCGTGGTTGGGGTCTGAAAGACTCGTTGACTTGCTGGCTGGAGACACTGAAAGATATGGCAGTGAACCGTGAACAGTGGCGATCGTGCTGTCATTTTCTATCGAATAAGAATGATTGAAAGAGTGTGTTTGTACAGTTAGACTGTGTTCCGTGTGTTGGCTGCAGCAGCACCTTATCTTTTCCCGTTTGTGTAAGTGCACTCCCTGTTCCCCTTGGATATTCACTCTTTTTATATAAACGTGTAACTCTGGGAAAAGGCAGCGGCCAGTGAGGCTTGCCTTGCAGTTTAACACTGAACGATGATGATGATGATGATGATGATGTCCCATCTCTCCATTCCTATTCAACTCTGTGATGGACGAGGTGATGAAAGATGATTTAGTAGGTCTGCAGGATGTAGAAATCGAACTGGGAAAAGGAGGGAAGCTGTGTGACCTAGATTAAGTAGATGACGTCGTGTGTCTGTTTGAATCTGCGGACCATGCATAACGCGCACTAGATAGACTCTCGAGGTCTGTAGCTCTGCTCGGCATGTGCTTTGCACCTTCAAAGTGCACCTCTTGTAGCCCTTGAACCGCCCCAGATACGAGAGCATAATTGCCGTTACCAAGTTTCTGCCGTCAAATATCGATTTTCATTTATCCGGTCTCCCTTATTTTTCCTCGTACTGCTGAGCGCATGAGCCCACTACACGGAAGAGGGAAACCGACTATCATTGCGCTGTTTCATAAGACCACATAGGGTCCCAATGGATCAATTTGGATAAGGAGTTGAGCAACAGCAGATTGTTGTCCGCCACCGAGAACGTATTTTGACCATTCGATTTAATTTTTTAATGCAGATCACTACATGTTATCCCAGGATAACTTGTTCTTTCAGTCAGTCGTTTGCCCATTCGACAGCTGACCAGTCACCGCCGTGCACCCGAAGAGACCGCATTTTTCTCATAACATTTACAGAAAAGTAACAGAGTTCAGACTATGCATGAAGTTATATGGATCCTTGGGCACGGCACTCTTGTTTGTCGGTTTGCCGTCTAAAACTCAACAACGTACTTTTGTTTTCATCTATCCGCATATATGAACCAAGGTGAAAACCATTTATCGTATTATTTTTTCTCAGCTCGTTCCAGATTACATTAATGCTCTTTTCACGACGATTTGCCACTGTTTTTTAATCGAAATATTGGAATCAGCTGAGAAGCATATCAACTGATTTTCTATTTTCCAGCGTACAGAACGGTTTCGGGTGTGAACGGCCCTCTGGTTATCTTGGATGATGTAAAGTTCCCTAAGTATGCCGAGATCGTACGTCTCACCCTCGCAGATGGCACACATCGCACAGGGCAAGTTTTGGAAGTAAGCGGGAAAAAGGCTGTCGTTCAAGTTTTCGAAGGAACTAGTGGAATCGATGCCAAAAACACAACGTGCGAGTTTACCGGAGACATTCTAAGAACCCCGGTCTCAGAGGATATGTTAGGTCAGTTTGCTCATTTCTTCCTAATGTCTCGTTTCCACAGGTCGCATTTTTAACGGTTCTGGCAAACCTAAGGACAAGGGACCCTCTATTTTGGCCGAAGATTATTTGGATATCAACGGCCAGCCCATTAACCCGTGGTCTCGGATATACCCGGAAGAGATGATTCAAACGGGGATTTCCAGTATCGATGTTATGAATTCCATTGCACGTGGACAAAAAATTCCTATATTCTCTGCTTCCGGTCTGCCTCACGACGAAATAGCCGCTCAAATTTGTCGTCAGGCTGGATTGGTCAAAGCAACCAACAAGAATGTCATGGATTCCGATGTAGACAATTTTGCCATCGTATTTGCTGCCATGGGTGTAAATATGGAGACTGCCCGATTCTTTATGCAAGATTTCAAAGAAAACGGATCCATGGAAAATGTCTGCCTCTTTCTAAATCTTGCTAATGATCCAACAATTGAACGTATCATCACTCCACGTATCGCACTAACTACTGCGGAGTATTTGGCCTATCAGTGCGAAAAGCACGTGCTGGTAATTCTGACAGATATGAGCTCATACGCTGAGGCCTTGCGTGAGGTTAGTTGTTTTTGTCTCTTCGGTGAAGAGCCATCGAAGCATTCTGTTCCTACCTGTTGGTTAAACCGTTAGGTATTGAAAAAACTTCGGATCTACACGAGCATCAATTGCGTGTGCCGAAATGATCGGAATCAAGCTCGAAGATCCGCCATGGTGCTTTCGCTTAATTATCTAGCAATCCAAATATTTACATCTTACATGGTTCTAACCCACTACCAGCGTCATGGCCACGATTGCTGGTGCCTCCCATATGATACCCCCTCCAACGGCCATAGAGCTTCTCCCTCCCACTACACTTAAACGCTAAGCATGTCAAAAAACAGTTTACGAGGCCATCCATGGTGCCTGGTAAGTTTTTCCGTTGCACAGTTAGTAGGAAGGTCACAGTCCATGGCTTCAAAGGAACCACAAATTTCCGATAGTGATGAGCTGTGGAGCCACAGCGCAGTGCTTGCAGTCTACCGCCACCTGTTTGTTCAGATGTGTTGTGATATAGAGATGAGCCGAAGTGTTCGCTAGTTGAAGCAAAATTGATCGCCTGTATGCTAGGGCGTATTAGATAAAATAAGAGCCGAAATTGATATGAAGCATGTGTAAAATTATGGAAGTCATTGCTTATTGAAGTGCACAAGTAACCAAATACAAAATAATGCACCACAAAAGGCTCCCTCACATGAGAATGCCAACTGAAATCCTCGATTCACTTTGTATTAGTCCGTTATGGGTAAGACACTGACCCGTGCGGACCTCATGTACTAATGATTGGGTGCTTGGTCCGTTTTCGTTATCTTTGGTGGTGAGATCTTGTCGTTGGATGTTATGCGTAAGTTCACTGAATTGCTATAATGTTAAAAATACTACCAAAACCGTTGCCGTTAAATGTCTTGTCAAAGTTATCCATGCTGGTCGCGAAGTGTTTGCAGTCATCTAAAATAACTGCGTCAACCAATGGTAAACTGTTAATTTGAGCGGGTAGTCAATAATTCCTGTGCAGAACTCCAGAATTCTTTTCGGTTTGGCATCGTAGCTCATATGGTGGAGAACACGAGTACCTAAGTTGTTGTCTGCATCCATTCTTGATGTCGAATTCTGCCAGGGCCCATTACTTCTCGTATTTTCACGTCGACTAAGAAAAGCATAGAAAACATCACTCCTACCCACGGCTCGCAAGTAGTTGTGAGCTCTATACAAGATACATTGAAGAACCATGTGGAAGATAAAAGATTTCGAATATAAGAACGATATTGTTCGCGGCGGGGAACCGTGGACCCGATACTTTAACTGCATCTACATCAGATAGTACAGTGATTGAAGCTTTTGTCTTTTTGCCCTTTAATGGGCCCATCTCCCAGTTGCCACTTGCCCAGGAGAATAACGTACAGCGACACAGATGTTCTGTGGGCATGCGCATCACATGTCCCTATCATCTCAACCTGTTTAAATCCAGTGTCTTCTGAAGGATGAACCCTAGTGCTCAGTATCTTAGGCCTAATCTCTGACCAGCGGAGAAAATCCCCCACCATGCTTTTCCATTACCAACGGTGTTAAAATGCCTACAGTTTTCTCACATCTGTCTGCAACGGTCATGTTTCCTAGCCTCATGACTGGACCTTTGATTAACAGTAGAGCGTTGCGCTGATACCACGTATTTCTTAGATCGGTAAACGCCAGTCGAGCTTTCTGTAAACGTGACGGTGCTTCATCATGGTGAAATCTAACTGCGCAATTATTTAAACCCATCTATCTCACCCAGATTTTCCCCTTCATGAATAAGATTCAGCTTCGAAGCAATCCAGTCCAGCAGCATCATTTTTGCATTCGGATTGTGCAAAATGCATCGCAAACATAAGTACACTTGTTGAACTGGTCAGAAAATGCAGCTTCCTCAAGTCTTTACTCAAAAACTCAAAGTCGTCCACATATTCCAAGTTGAGCGGTTTTTTGTTAGAAAAATGTCAATGTTATTATTCACAAATGAGGAGAGGGCCATCCATATCATTATCATTGTCGTCATTGATCAGCGCTAGACATCAAGGCAAGTCTCACTGACCACTGCCTTTCCCCCAGTTACGTTTTTATAAGAAGAGTGAACATCCAAGGGGAACAGGGAGTGGATATACATAGGCGAGAAAAGATAAAAACGCTGCAGTAACCAACACACGAAACACGGTCTAACTGTACAAAATTACTCTCCAGTCATTCTGATTCGATATAAACATCTCAATTCCAAAGAGTGTGAAAATAGGCAGCCCTGATGAACACCACTTATGGCGATCCGGTGAGATCGCTGTAAGCACACTCGGATTCAGCTGTTTTTGCTCAATAATTAGAAGAGACATAAATTTTTCTTGGACATTTTCCAGTAAGAGACATCACGGAATTAAATTATCGGCTTAGTCGAATGCCAATTTTAGGTCGCGAATCTACGGAATGTGTGTCCGTGTCCCAAAGTTTGCCATAGAGAGTACATAAGCGATCAATGGAACTCCAGCCAAGTCGGAGACCGGTCTGATTCCCAAGTTCACATCTTTCATGAGCATTAAGCAGTCGATAGAGGACCATGCTCGAGATCATTTTGGATGCAAATTGTGTCCATGTTACCGCTATTTTTCTGCCCTTAGCATTTTCCACAGCTATCAGAAATGCACACTAACTGTTTTACTATCTCATCTGATAGGTATCAGCTGCCCGGGAAGAAGTCCCTGGTCGTCGAGGTTTCCCCGGTTACATGTACACGGATTTGGCTACCATCTACGAACGTGCCGGACGTGTTGAAGGACGAAACGGTTCAATTACCCAAATACCTATCCTGACCATGCCCAACGATGATATTACTCATCCCATTCCCGATTTGACTGGTTACATCACCGAGGGTCAGATTTACGTGGACCGTCAGTTACACAATAGACAAGTGAGTATCCATCGTTTCATTTTGTTATTCGGTATTTATTGAAAAATAAACAGCTATTGGATTTGTTGTAGAATGTTGGACCATTTACGAACGTATTCAATTTTTCTCATGTTGGGAATCTGCTGTTTTTGGTCGCTGATGCGTTACGCTGCGGCTGTTTCAGATTCGTAGGTCCTCGCATCGACATACTCACTAGATCGGAATTCCAAGTCATAAGCTCCAGTTGGGAATGTCAAGGTAGGACCCCTTCTGCGATGTGGACAGCCGGTGTCGTTTGTCCTAGCAATCCTCGTTCTCCAGATATAAAGTTCATGCAGGATGCCACAAATGATTGAGACTCGGTAAATTTTGCTGATGATAGCATTAGTGAATTGATAAGAAATAAATTGCACTAGCTTCAACCCAAGCTTTTACAATATACGCATAGTGCGTCTCCAAAACGCGCGTAAACGACCCCATCTGTGATTATACCCATCTTCAAAAAGGGTACACGGAGTGACTGCAGCAATCCTCGTGGGATTAGTTTAATTCCGATAGTTACTAAGGTGTTAGCTTCGATAATGTTGCGCTGTATGACACCGATTCGCGAAAGTAATATCCGCGAACAGCAGGCCGGATTTCGTCTAGGTCGAGGTTGCATTGATCAGATATTCACTCTTCGACAGTTACTAGAAACGTGCCACACACCGCCGGCCTACGATCGTGGTCTTTCTTGACCTGAAAGGCGCTTGGACTCAGTCGATCGGACAGCGCCATTCAGTGCTCTTCACCGGAAGGGTATGCCAAAGAAGGTCGTAAACCTGTTGCGAGCATTGTATTTGCATACTTGTGATCGCTTGATGGTATACGGTGAACTATCAAGTTCATTTGAAACGACTAGCGGCGTTCGACAAGGGTGTTGCGTATGACAAACACTCGTCTACTATATCGTGCCCTATTTTGTGTTCCTCCTAAGGAATGGAAGAAGCCATATGGAGGCCAACAGATGACGTGGCAACGTGGGATGAGAAAATGTACAGTGAACGTAGGTAAAGTAGGTGTCTCACGCCTTCGTGGTTGGGGTCTGAAAGACTCGTTGACTTGCTGGCTGGAGACACTGAAAGATATGGCAGTGAACCGTGAACAGTGGCGATCGTGCTGTCATTTTCTATCGAATAAGAATGATTGAAAGAGTGTGTTTGTACAGTTAGACTGTGTTCCGTGTGTTGGCTGCAGCAGCACCTTATCTTTTCCCGTTTGTGTAAGTGCACTCCCTGTTCCCCTTGGATATTCACTCTTTTTATATAAACGTGTAACTCTGGGAAAAGGCAGCGGCCAGTGAGGCTTGCCTTGCTGTTTAACGCTGAATGATGATGATGACTCCATCTCTGTGATCACTCTTCGTAACTGGCGTACAGTTTAGGTCTTACTTCACCCTTCGCGTGCTAAGCAACCCGGTTTTTAGTGTTCATGGTCTTGCTGGCGTCGGGATGCTTGTGAAGGTTTTTAGATTTCTTGAAATCATTAAGGCCGCACCCGTGGCTGGACCAGACGCTTAATTTCTACATATGCATGTAACTAAACCATATAGAACTAAACGGAGAATGGGATACATGAGGGAAAAATGAACCGGAGAATAAAAACCTGTTCTTTTGTATTTTCATCGTGCACGTTCTATTTTTTTGTCCTGTTTTCGGAGTTCTTACGGGAAACGAGTTCTACAGACAGGCCATACAGCATTCGTGCCACTGATTTCAGTTCTGAACCATCTGTCGCAGCGACTCCAGTTTTTCTCATTTTCTCATTTGTCACCATGATGTTGTCCACCGACCTCCATGGGGCTTCTCACATTGCAAAGGAGGCGAAAAATAAGCCACGGTTTAGTAGACGAGTGTTCGCCATAGGCAACATGTGATTCAAGCAGCGAAGCTTACTGAGCTTGATACGCTGTGGTAGAATGTTCTCTGAGACTACACCCAATACTCGATTCCTAACCTCCACATCACTCACGCGGTCACTCCATCCAATCTTAGCGATGCCACGCAAATATCGATATGCGTTACCACACCGAATCTAATTAAACTTCATGCGGTTCTGTGTCACTTGAAGTTTCAGTTACAATTGCCCGTTCTTCCCTGCTTATAGTGGGCTCTAGTAGCTATATGACTTACCCCTTCCTCGTCACTCTTGCCTCAAACCAAGCGGCGAGCATCTTCCGCACGTAAATTTCCCCTCTCGCAACCTCACAACAGAACTGAACGCACCGCGGTGCAGTACACACAACGTTTCAACTTGAGCAAAATATCAAACCGACGCCTCAAGTGTTCAGTCCAACGTACGCCACTCCAGGTCTGGATGCATGTGTGCTCACTTCTACTGCCGCATTACCTTTCTTTGTTACGCAACTACCGAGTAACTGAAACAATCGGCTATCGCTAGCTCCTCTTCATCCAGTGTCAGGTTCGAGACTATTGTCGTCCAGTCTTGAAACAGCACTTTGCACTTTGAAGGTGCAAAGTACTTACCGAATCGACCTCCAACCCTCGTGAGTCTGTCCAGTGCACGCTGCGCATGTTTCGTACTCTAGATCATGCGGCCTTTCTTCAATTGCTAGTTTGACGTCTAGATGTTTAGTACCGTCCCAGTTTTTCTTGACATGGGAGCATCACTATAACAAACCTGTAACTGGCCCATTTTACACAAACCGATTTTGCCTCCTTGTTCACTTCTGTTCTCCCATTTTCTGGTTCCGTTATTATATGATAAGTTGCGCATAATTGTGGGTGCTTTTATTGATGCATCGATTCTCTTCTTATCCATGTTTGATTTAACCAACTGGTTAATTTCTCCAACCAGAAAAAAGTCTAATCTAATTAGAATTATTTTCAGGCTTCCCGACTTATTCTCAACCGGCGGTCATTGTACTACTCTCAAAGCCCAGGGCTAATTCCAGGCAACTTTCCACTTCTTTAGTCTAACCAAATCAAAACACGACTGCGTAATTTTGCTCGGGATACCATTCTTCTTCAAAGATCTTTTTTTTATGGAATTTCATGTTCTTTTTTAAATCTCAAAATGTTAATGTTAACCCTTGCCTGGATCCATCTACTCTGACTTTCGATATTTTCTAGAAATGACTTTTCTCTGTAATGCCCACGTTGTCTCACTCACATTACAACTGTTAAGGGGACGAAAGAAGCACTTCTACAGAGTCAGCTGCTTTTCGTCGTAGATGTTGACGGAAACAAAAAGACTCAACTCATTGTATGCCAGCCAACTCCTGGCTAGCTGCATGTGGCAAAGAATTCGGTCTTTGTGTGGATGGAAAACGAAGCCAGTAAGTTGTGCTGCAAATGTGGAAAATATCAGCTGGACATTTTATCCACTTAATTACTGTGCACTTCCATAGTTCCCGGATGAAATACATAAATGTAACACCCCTAGATAAAGTGTTCAAAATCCTTCGTTCGACCAAAATACCTGCAAATATGGGTCCTGGTAGTCTGTCTTTCCTACTTCTAATGTACGCTGCAGCTTCTCTTATCGATGCATTTACTTCTTTTCTCAATAAATCTTTATGCATATATTCCATACCTGACAGCTGGAAATCCATCTCCATTAATCCCATCCCCAAACCCAGCTATTCCGAGATTCTAGTTCTCACATCCTGCGGTCTTAAGCTAACGGAACGTGTTATCCTAACCTCTGTTAGTGTGTCCGGTGACCCCTTCAGTTTACCTAGGAGTCAAACAGGTTCACTTTGAGTGCCATTGCCTCTCTGGCTCTTCGTATCACCATATCCTTGGATGAGCTCGCGAAATCTGTTCAACGTGTTTAGATTTTTCATCCGCCTTCGACTCTATTTCCCGGTTTTTATCTCACAAATTAGGAGAACCCGGTTGTCCCAAACACGGCATAGCTATCAGACTGTTTCACTCTCAAAACTGAACTGACAAATACCTATACTGTTGGTAAGTAGCTACGGAGTCCTCCGAAGAGCTGTTCTTCCCTCTTTATTGTTTTCGGCATACATTAACCGTTTGTCAATGAATTCCCTCGGTTATTCAGGTAAGCTCCTGATGTTGCTCCCCATCAATCTGAAACCAAGCACTTCCTCAACTTTTCCATGAACTTTCCCATTTCACCATTTTTCTGCGGGTTCTGATTTAAATCTCGTTTTGTCAAAATGCGTCATGCATGTTCTGCTTGGTCTACTTACCCGTCTGACTTTTCTTTTACCGGCACAGCTACTCGCTATGCTAGGTTTCTTCATAAACTTCGGAATCACTACCAACAAGAACTTGAGATGGTCACCTCGCATTTCTAGTTATGTAAAGAACCTTTGAGTACTATATTCTCATGTGAAAACTACGTCGCTTCCGGGTTAGACAAAACACCATTGCGTTTTGCTTACCAAAGTGCCCTTCCAGTATTCTGCTGTTCGCCCCTCATTTTTATTAGTTTTTTGAAGAAAAACTTCAAAAGCCTTCCCCGGAGTTTATTTATTGTCAGTGTTGTATGTTTCGTACCATTGGAAGAAACAAACAAGTATTTATGTGACACGCCTCTGTCCGCACGTGAAAAAAATTGCACAGAAATTATTTTCGGATCCCTCACATTCTTTATATAATGACCCTTCTAAATGCTGTTTTCACGACAGGACAGTTTACCTTCCGTTCCATACCCTCCTCGATAGGTGTCTGTAGGAATTTGATTGTCTCTTGCCTAACCCGAAATCTCACCAATCGGAAGAAGGTCAAGATAGACCTTCTTCACAATCTCTTGCAACCACGCTTTTTTGTCTTGCTTTTTCGTACTGTATTTTGACAAGATAATGAACGCGTCCACTTTTGACTGAAATGCGAACGCTTGTTTACGCAAAAATCAATACGGACACAACTACGGACACATCCTTAAGACCCCATAAAGCATCCTTTATTACCTCATCGATGACGAGTTTAAATGGGATTAGCGAAACAGGATACCTTTATGGAACACCGCTGGCCATTTCAAATGAACTCGATGCTTGACAGTGTGGCCTGACGTGGCTAGAAGTTTGTAGGTACATTGATCGCAGCAGGTTTACGAACTTCTGTGGCATACTGTCTTGGTGAAGAGCACTGAATAGCGCTGTTCAGTCAACTGAGCCGAAGAAAATTATGGTTATCGAGCGATGGTGTATGTGGCGCTTTTCGAATAAATGCCGAAGAGTGGAAATCTGGTTGAATTCACCTCAAACTGGGCAAAATCATGCTTCCCGTTCATAAATGCTTCACGCCTAGGAAGATGTAATTTGTCTCCCTCTCTCTCTCTATACATATATATATATATATATATATATGAAGTTTAAGGATATGTGATACAGGTAAATACGTAGGCACTTACGTTCTTAAGTTCGGGACGTTCACAGATTGGTACTCAATGGGTCAGATGTGCAACTGGGTTGGTTAGAGATATTAATCATTTATGGTGGAAGACCTAAAGTTCTCATCGGTGGGTTGTCATTTTTACTGGTTGATCTAATATGTTTGAACTAATGGTGTTTTTTTCAACTTGTCATTTGCTCTTAGATATACCCACCAATAAATGTCCTCCCTTCACTGTCTCGTCTGATGAAGTCGGCAATTGGTGCCGATATGACACGGGAAGATCACTCGGATGTTTCAAATCAGCTGGTATGCTCCGTTGCCTTTTCAAGTTTTCCAACCTGCTTAGTTTAATGCATAGAATTTTGATCTGTTCTTCTCTGTGATGCATGGTGATCTAAGTGCGCTGTGCTCCTCCGTTCATATTTGAAAAAAAACTAATACGAGTAATGGTAAATTTATTGGATATTTCTGTAGAACTGATTCCTATATAGTAATATGGCACATTTAGAAATTATCAGAGGGTAGTCAGTAAAAAAAACATTTTTGTGATGCTCTCGTAGCTCTTAGCAGGTTTCTGTCTCTGAGCTTGGCTCGTCGTCGTTGCATTAGCTTCATGTTCGATGTCAGTCTAGTGTAAATAAGCGATTTTGTCGTTTCTAGTATCAAAAAGCAAAGGTGGCACTGCACTGAATTGCATCAATCGCCATGTCCAGTGGAAAAATGGCATGAAAATATCACTCAAGTGTGACGAGTCGCACTAAACAACAGATTATTCGACCAATAGGTATATATAGTGGCATGTTTGTACTAACTTCGTATATATATATATATATATATATATATATATATATATATATATATGAGAAAAAGGGCTGTGAAGATAGACGCCCATGTGATAAGAATATTCAGTAGTCCCTATGGATACGGGGATTCCCAAATGTGATTCAGAACCTACTTGCTGAAATCAACACTGTTCACAATATCTGTTTAGTAATGCAAAAGTCGTGCAAACGCGATTATTCTCAGAAATATTGTTTCCGTTGGATGGTTCGTGACTTGCGAACAGCTTTTAAGGGCGTTTCTCAGTTCTGATACCTCATTCATCGAATTTATTTCTGTTCCAGTATGCTTGTTACGCAATCGGAAAGGATGTTCTGGCGATGAAAGCTGTTGTCGGTGAGGAAGCTCTTAGTCCGGAAGATCTACTGTATTTGGAGTTCCTGACTAAGTTCGAAAAAAATTTCATTTCTCAAGGGGCTTACGAGAATCGTAGCGTTTTCGATTCTCTGGATATCGGATGGGAATTGTTGCGTATCTTTCCCAAGGAATTGCTCAAACGAATTCCGGCTAAGATCTTGGAAAAATACTACCCTCGTTAGGCAGAAATTTTACGGACTAAATTCATCAATTAATACAATCTGCGTGACCATACCAGTCCACAATCCTTCGGTAATTATCCACTTTAGTCCTTCACTGGTTTACTATTTATTCTTGGCTTCTATCTCTCTCTCTTCATATCTTCTGCCCGTTGTAACCATCTCTTCACCCGGTTGTAGTACACTTTGAACCTGTCCAAGTCTTAATTTTCCAGCTCAGTCTGGATAATAATCCTCCCATCCAACCACCGTGATCAGTACAGTGTTAATGGCGCAATTATTGTGCCGCTAAAGGTCAACTCGTTGTGCCTCGCATGGATTAAACACACACTTCACATCGCATTCCAGTTCCGCAATCCTATCATGTGGTGATGGTTTCCATCCGTTCTGATCGTGTTTTGCCCTACGCCCTTTAGTTGGACTTCACTGTTCCCGCGTCCCACGACCATGTGAAGCAATGGAATGCTGGTGCGCGATAGTTATCTATTTTAAACGTTGCACCGATGCTTCACATGAGCCTACACATTGTTTGTCGTCCAACCGCTGGTGATTCTGGCTCTACCCATGGCGCACGCACTGTCTTGAGCATAATAATAATAATAACAGTACTAATCTATGTGCGTGCAGCGTAATTTATCATTTTGATTTTTCAACAAATATATATATATATTGTGAAAATTTCCTGATTCACTCAAGTGCCGTTGGGTATCCTCTGGTTATTGTTGGACATAATTGGGCAATCCGTCTTGGGTGTAAGGAGCGCGCTCACAGTGTGCGAATGCTAGCCGGATCAATCGGCTAATTGTAAAATGCCTCGACTAATATGCATACTTCAGTGATGAGTAGGCTAACAGTTTGCAGTTTAACAAGTGCGCAGACAAATGGCAAGATGAGGCGAATTTATCAAGCGGAATGTGGACATCCGCGTGCGGGGTCATTATGCGATTTTTCATCTACGTACCGTGTGAATGACCGGCAGTGGCCACGTGGATAAGTTCGTCGCGTTTGGACGCGAAGTTCGCGGGTTCGAATCCTCCCACCGCCGGTCAACTTCCTCACTTGGCAGCCCTCTGCTGGCCACGGCGTTCTTCATGAAAAATGATGTACATTGTTGTTCCATTAATAAAAGGGAGTAAAAAGACAAAAAAAGATAAAAGAAGGGATTGTCTTAGCCTAACACGTAACATGTCGAGTCTATTACGGTGGCACAATTGTAAACTTATATTCGGAACGGTTGTAATTTCTTGTTCAGAGTTGTAGCGGCCTAAATAAGAAGCGTGGATTTTAGTCTCCCACAGGGTAGGCTGTTTGGCCTAAACGGTCAGAGTGGTGATGATATTGTATGCTGACGAACTCTGAAACGTTGATTCAGGGTCTGTAGTTATTGGCTAATTGAATCATAGTAACTAGACCTCGTAAACTGACCGGCGCAATGTTGGATCTTTGAATATCGTTGAAAACGAAAATCTGACGATATCGGAAGTAGAATTGGAGAACCAAAAGATGGTCTCCTGCCGACAAGAAACTGGATATGCACTATTAAATTTCCGATAGTTACTCGGATTTTTTTGTCCACCTAATAGGTTACTTGACCTCGTTGTCCGAAGGAATTCACACTGTAGCCTCCTGGTGCCGAAACCGGGATACATCGGTTGGCTAAAAAGTATTGGAGCTTGACCCGAAATCCAGTCGTGGACAATGTTTTTAGCAGGTTTCGTCAAACCCATGATGGCACAAGTGGGTATATTGCAGTCGAGAAGGCAAGTCAGTGTACGTGCGGTAGGAGTTGACCGATCACGGTCAAATTACACTGCGGACCGTGTACATTGCAGGTAAAGTGGATGAACTGATGAACCCTGTGGACACGCCGGGATAAAGAGCAGTCAAGAAAAAGAGGTAGATCTAGCCGCCAAGTAGCAGATGGTCAAATAATGGCACTTATACCAACTAGCCAGTGTAGTTCGTATAAGATAACAGAAATTGTGCCAGGGGCTGCACTGAGGATGGGCGGACGATCAGTCCAGAACGAAAGTAACACGAATGGAAACAAGCGGCGAATGCTGGTGACACCATAGTAAAAAACAACACTAAAGCCAATCAGTGGGACATGGACGATAGGATAAAATCAAGCCGAACTCCCAGGTTGTGATTGTTGAGACAGTCAAATACGGGTCCAATCTACTAGATTCAAACAAGTGGTCCCGTCAGGGAGTGTTTGGGTATATAGGTAAGGATGGGCACTAGTGTCATAGGTCTTCACCAGAGGCGAACCTTTCCGGGCGCCAGATTAATGGGAATGTCAACATATTTCCCGGAAAATGGATAATATCCCCCGGATTATATCGGTGCTTCGCTTCTTGCCAGTCTAACCGAGAAATTCTCCTGGTTTTCTAGAATCCCTCTATGCCTTCTCGACTCCTGGACTCGAATTCGTTCATTATGATCAATGTTCCATGAACTCCCTCCGCGAATGCTCGCGATTTCCACTGCCAATTCGATTTCGGGAGTTCACAGCTCATGTTGTCAATGTGAAAGCCACTGGTTTATTGTTCCATACTACTCTTAAAGCAAAAATGTTTTGTCCAAACACACTTCTTTGTGAACAACACAACATGGCGAACAAGCTCGTTTTGAGTTATTCGTATTCATGTCAATGCATAAATTTAACGTTATGTATTGGCATGAACACAAATAACTGAAAACGACCTTATTCACCACGTTGTGTTGTTCTCAGTATGCTCTTTGGGATTTTTCAAACGTTTGAAGCAAACCAAAAACACTTCTATGTCTTCATCTAGCTGGGCTGTCGATGGTTAACCGTACTCAGCTGGGAGGACAAATGCCGGAGTTGGGGTTGATTGGAGATCATTTAGGAGTCTAACCTGAAAATGTGACATCCCGATATGCATTGTCGGCATGACCGTACAGCTCAGTCTACGAGCGTTGCCTAGGCTGACCTTAACTGTCTTTTCACTCCGATAACCGTACGCATGCTCCGAATCCGGTAACCTTTTCGCATGAGTTATTTCATCAGGTCAACTGGCTAATCAAGAATAGAGGAAAGGTGTGTTTGGTCGCTCATATTCATCCCATCTAGAGCTTAAAACATGTGATCTATTGCGGTTATACCGTGTGATTGCGAACTCCGTTTTTCACTTCATGGTGCCCGAGTAAAAATGTTAAACAAAAATAAGATCAATAAAAAAGAATTTTGCTAACAAGTCACCTAACTAGTCCGGTGTCTACAACTGGTAATTTATATCCAGAGAATCTGTTCGCCGATGTACGGATCTTCGCAAGCTGTTGTCCTCGTACTTTTTGAAACTTGCTGCTCTATTAGCGTGAACGGTACCATGGCAAAAATCTCGAAAATTGACTCGTGCAGGTCCAGTTAAACTCCCGAGCTGGAGTCGATGAGATCTTTTCCTCCTACACGATGGATGGAGATGATAAACAATATGGTTCAATACGTCGGTCAGTGGTGTTCTTGCACTCGACACTTTTCCTTTTCTATGTAATTCTTTGATTTATTTCCTTGCGGTAGACATGTTATTGTTTCTCGTTCTCTTAGATGAGGTAACAATCAAAACCAGAACACTTTGGTGTAAGGTTAGTGGTTGTAAAAATTAAAAAAATATGTTATCGAATTCGGACAAGTATTATTCTCCATCTGCCCGTGGGTCTTTTCGCAACAGACGTAAATCAATCAGCTGTCCAGAGATTTCTCGAACATAATGTTCAATGCGTTGCTCACATTTTTTTTCGCTTCCAGTACGATTGGGGCAGTGGCCTGTTGGAGAATGGGAATACACGTGTCTTAAATGAAACTACGCAAAGGCATGACAGAAATTTATCAATAAATGTCCAATGTGTGTCAGCCACCCGTTCACGGACAAACTAATCAAAAATTCAATGTGGCAACCCTTGGAGCTGTTTTGGGTTCCATAAGCAAGCGATTTTTTCCGATGAATCAGCTTGCTAGGAGATTTTGTGTGAGACTCGGAACCAGACCGCTGGATCACGTTCGTCACAGACATATATAAGACTCTCAAATATTTATTCCCCTGTAATACTAGAACGTTTAAACAAAACTAGCACTATATTATCTTTGAGTTGGATCTATCCAACTTTCGACCTTCGAGTCAATGACAACTGTTCCTCCTTCACTACACATGCGTTAGCAAATACGTGAGTAAGATCGAAAAAACTGGGTCTGGGAATAGTACCAATATTAAGTGCGCGAAGAATGCCGACCATTTCTAGCGCTCTCGGTCTGCTCGGCTTCGCATTGGATGTGCCTGGGATACCATTCCAAGTGATCATTCGACAGGACAGTCAACAAAACCACACTTTCTGATTGTTGGAAGCTTCGGTTGTATATATCCACTTGTACTTTTTAGTCTAATCAGTGACCTGTTTTTAAGTGGTTGGACCAGCAGGCGTGAAATAGTTAAATAAAAAAATCAAAGATTCCGACTTTCACAACACAGTCGGGATCATTTCGCTACACGTGCATACCACAGCCGATGCGATCAGTTTTATGGCTAACAAAAAGCCGCGACTAAACTGAATTGACCTACAAGTCATATGACGTGAGCGAACAACAGTAATAATGGGGGTAAGTACTTCGACTATTAGAACGGAACTATACTGGTGAATCATTGGCACCGTTTGGGATTTTACATACAGAGTGGCTACATCCCTAGCACATTTAAACAACCTCACATTTGTCGTACTATTCTTGACCTCACATGGTTGATCTGACGCTTTCCTATCCGAGTGCCATGGTTCGCCTCCCTTCACAAATATTGGACATTGTGCATCTTCGAAGAAACTTTGTGCACATCATGACAATCGACATTCTTCTTACCACAGTTCATTTTTATATTCTCTCTCTATATTTATATATATCAGGATGATAGTGGTCGTTTCAGCTGTTCTAATGCGACGCCTCTGTCAGTTGCAAGACTGACGTCTTTGAGGATAAAGAACATCGTTATAGACGTTTGCTCCAATCACCTTTTCACTACCCTTTTTATACAACAAGACATGTCTCTGTTGTGCGGTAGGGAAGTGATATTTAAGATGGAATCGAATCCCGCCACTTAGTATGACGAAGGAAGTTTCCAGTCTACCATCAGTATTGCGCTTCATATCGGGGAAATTAAGATATATTTAGCTTAGTGCAAAGGTCCCCTGTTGGTAACATTTCGCGAATCAACAGAACTGAGCTATAAACCGCCCACAGTCACTTCCTGTCTCGCTAGCGATAAGCACTCATCATTTGATCTAATCTTTAAGGTCTGTTGTAATTGAATAGATGGACACTTGGATATTGCCCTGTTGTCTATTGTCAGCGCACTGATGAAGTAGTCTCGGCTGGTGGAGAGAATTTTTGCCAAGTGAAAATACATCACATCCTCAGAATTCCCACTACGTATCCGTGGCCGTCTATACGATGAAATTGGAGTCAACATGTTTGCGGCTAAGCACTAATATTAGTGGCTCTTCTTTTATCCTTTATCAAACCGGGGACGTGCCAGGTAGTATGAAGCCCTTTCCATAGTCCTGAATGGAAGTGTCCTAAATGTCATAATATACTCAACTAATAATGCGTCTTTAGACATCATTATTTTCTAGAGAATGGGAGTGAAATTTGACGTTTCTTTCGTCCATAGGGAAACCCGAAAAACAATCACAACAACTGTTACTTTTTGATTACTTATGCATTAATTATCATCATCTTACATTTGTGAATGACCTTGTCTTCAAATATTGCTGAACTTTTGTATTAATTGCATGCAAAACCTCCGTATTATTCGGCTCTACAGTAACATCCTACGCAATCTGAATGTTCTGCAAGCAGTCGGCTACTTATTGTTCCACAGTATCAATGTATGTTTGCATGTAATGGGCACAGTAAGTTAGCGAAGATCGAAGCTTTTCGATACGCACATACCTATTGTGCTCAGAATTATACGAAAGTGTTCATGATGCTATCGGGACCAAATGGTGTAAGGAGTG
Source organism: Fasciolopsis buskii (assembly GCA_008360955.1). Lineage (NCBI taxonomy): Eukaryota > Metazoa > Platyhelminthes > Trematoda > Plagiorchiida > Fasciolidae > Fasciolopsis > Fasciolopsis buskii. Next base: position 119,127 of record LUCM01011376.1, read on the forward strand.
TATCGAAAAATCGATGCGCCATGTATCGGTTTTAATTGTGAATGATATAATGTTGATAACACCGCGTTGTTGGTGGATGTAATGGGCCAGCGTTTCGACTACTGTGGGTAGCCTTTCTCAAGGCAAGTTTTGTTATAAAAACTCGGTGTTTTTGAACTGGAAAATTCCGCGCAGAATGACAATATTCACATGGAACCAATCATTTACAGGCTCAGAAGGAACATGCCTGTAGACAGTATCTTGAGATCATGCGAAAACTCGGGGTGATTTCGAAGTCATCGGTGTAGAAAGAAACGCTTTTGATCGAGTATTTTTTTCAAATTCATCACAGTACTGGCTGAAACGAAGTATTTCAGCAGTTGTAAAAACTTATGCCTGGTTACCATTCAGATAATGGAACAAAAGGAAAATAGTGGTTCTCTTCTGTCCACGGGAGCGAATTTCTGCCATTACACAAGCACAGAGACAAAACATGACCAATAATAATCCCCATGAATCTTACAGATTTCACAACCACCGACGGTCATATGGACTACGTATCTAGCATCCAAAACACTTCGGGGGTTCGAATCCCAGGCTCTTCGGTCACTATGATAGCAGATGGCAATACTCTGTCCTCCTGCTCGTTACCACACATGACCTGTTGAGGCTTTGTACGGAATCTATTCCACTCCGGATTGCTGATTCCGGTGTAGTGTTCCTCATGGGCTATGGGAATGCCCCTACCACTTCACACACGCATAGTGCATATGGGGAAAAACTGCACAGTTTGGACACTTGCTTTAATCCTATTTGGACGAAAACTCATTCTAACAGTCTGAACTAACACTAGAGTGATGATAATATCCAAACAATCATAGATTAACAACTGTCATTCGCCGAAATTGTCTGACTTTTCCTCACAAATGGTTTCTTGCATTCCCCTCAGATTTCCTGGAAATGTGATGATCAATTCACCCGTTAGGACTGCAGCGGTCTTTCTGAGAACGACAATGAAGCATCCGTACTTCCCCTCGCAAATCACTGGGAAGAAATATTTCACGGGAACCATTTTGGCAGCAAGCAAATGTACTGGACGAAATTTGTCCTAGGATACCAAAGTGAACGCGGTGACAAAAAGCATACATCAAGAACACTACTTTGAATCCGGACCGAAGATATCTTGGGTTTGTATTGAGCGACAATGCGCCATGTAGTGCTAATCAGAATATGCGAAATATCAAAACACAAGGTGGTCTGGAATGTTTGTAAAAAGCCACAAACATTTCCGCATACGGCAGTTGATATTCATTATTTTGTAGCCTTGTGGGTATAGAATGGAAGATGAGTGCGGATCATGAGTCGGGCCAGATGAGTGGTGCATGGATCACCTTTCTTAGTCAGTTCCGTTTGGAAACAAGGATGCAATTGAGGTCTACGCATATACCTATGTACAAACATAAATAGAACGGTTCTCACACTCAAATCCATAGCATGAGTTGCTTAGCTCTATTTTGGGCAAGCGCTTCGTTGTGCTGCCGGCATAGTTTGTTCCAAACTTGGGTAACAAAATAAGACAATGAAAATACTATTCTCTTTAGCGGAACTTAACTAGAATGTTGACTTACCCTCGCTTGTTCAAAGCGGAGTGAAAAACGTGATAGATTTACAGATCAATTCGCGATTGTTCTGCACGGGCGCACATGCACACATCCAGGAGACCGGGGAGAACTTGTTTGACCTATCTTCACATTCGGAGAGGTTCAGTCATTTGGTGTAACCAAATGACTGATCAATCAGTGGAGCAAACAGCATGAGAGGTGAGTGGACTTTGTCATCGGATGAGTGCAGTTTTGGTTGATATTTGTTCGAAATGTCGATTAGATTAATCGATCACAGGTTGGTGACCGTAAGACTGACTATGCACAAAACTCGAATGATCTGTTCATTCGGTCTTTGGGTTAGAGTGTTCGTGAAAGGCATTCCTTTCCGCCGTCAACATTAGCTGTTGATGGGCAAATAAATAATAAATTATAATGCCTTCTACTATGCACTAATCAAGCAAGGAAATCCACTGAAAATGGGAGAAAAAGAAAAACTGGAAAGCCATTGGATTGAAAATGATTTGGTTTCGTTTTTATTAAAGAATTGTCAGATAGCAGTAATGCTAATTGAAACAAGGGTAAAGGCCAGCTTCAATTTGGACCTGGTCGGTTGAACAGTGCTTTCTACCGCTTTGCTCTTTGAAGCTTCATAATTTTCGTGGCGAACTCCGAGTTCACCGTTTTTCAATAAATTTCCAAATACGTACGGGATCAAAATACCCTTCCCCTTGAGTATGTTAGCTGCGCTGACATGCATCCGTATAATGACTATGAGAAATGCATTAATCACACGCAACTAAAAATGCTCTGTGCAAAAATGAAATGGTTCATAGGTTTTTGTTGTCGATAACATGTATTGCATCGGGATGGATGAATAGATTTCTTCTCGCAGCTACACGACCAGTCCCGACGAATAACGCTCCTAATGGCTCAAATGCGATTCACGTGAGAACTGATAGGTAAATCGATATTTCTTGTTTCCGTTGCCGTTAGCAAAATCGAACCCGGCTAACTGGGTCAAGCTTCCTATCCGCCGGTCGATGAATACTACTGATATTCCTTTCTGAAGTACTGTCTTCAAATTTTGCGATCTCTGAAGATTTGGAAAGTTTGGTACTCGCACATTCCTTCTTTCAAACCAACTCAACGTCTGCAAGTAGGTTTGAATCTAGGGTCTTAGACGGCCATCAAGCAAATCTGATCCCACCTACGTTCTTGTAATGGTTCTCGATCGACTGGAATGTGCGTTATTGTGCTGTCTTGAATTAATATTCCTCTTCGTAGCCCATCTTCCTTCTGGAAATTTTGTTTCACCATCCATCCTAAGGACGAGATGCATTGTATTCGCCTCTTCACTTCAGCTTATTAAACTTCTTCTGCCAGCTTTCGATATTTCGGCAATGTGTTTCTAGTCTACTTAATTCCATTACCCATCCCGAATGATTGTCCCTTCAGACTGATAACTTCCACATCGCCACCATAACTCTTGTCTTTTACTTTCTTTAATTATAAATTAACAATGTACATCATTTTTCAGGAAGGGGGCCGCGGCCAAGTGGGGAAGTTGACCGGCGGTAGGAGCATTCGAACCCGCGAACTTCACGTGGAAACTTCACCACCTTATCCGTTTGGCCATCGCCGGCCATTGTCCCGGGGTCCATAGTCCTCTTTGTCCGTAGATGCCCGAGTGAACGTGTTGGAAAGTAAGTGTCACCGATTCCACCTACGCACCCCGTTATCCCAAATGCCAACGCGAAATTGTGCGAATGAAAAGTTTGCCGACATTGGACCAAACCGATCCGCTCATACAAGCCGACTGATCTGCATATAATATCGAGAGTAGCTTACCAAATTCATATGAAAATAGGTACGAATACTGTGCACGGACATATGCAGCAAGTATAGCAGTAATCCGACTGCTTATTGGACAGGGCCATGTGATTTGCAGTATGTGCACGTGTTTCTGATTTCCTCACAGTCTATTTCAGTTTGGTCCTTTGATCACTCGCAAAACGCTCAACAATGTTTCTGACACTAATCAATTTTTTTTCGTCTTCATAAAACCCAATTCAATCGACTGATGTTTTTTTTATTCTATTAGTGCATGAACCAAACCCTTGAGAATGGGCTTGATCCTTGCTAGTCCTTGGCCCTCAGGCGATGGTCAAGCTGAAAATCGAGAATTCGAATATTCCCACCCGCGATCCAATCCCCATTCGGCAGCTCTCATCCGGCCATGGCTCCATTCCTGGAAGTGAGGTGCATCGTTATTTCATTCATAAACAGTGGTGCTACATTGTGTTTAAGATGTGTCGGACTGACATCATCCGAACTGTCAGCGGTTGAAACCCGAAGGGAACGAAAATGCCTGTACTTTTCAGTTGAAGTAACCGGTTCAAATAAAGAGAGAAAGCACAGAGATTATGGGGCCAGGTTCTCAATATGCACATCGCTGAGGAATGACTGGAAGGAGGTTTCATCTGCACAGTGTCTGTGGATGAAACGGGTGTGGGTTCTTTCTGTGTGTATACTAGTTTAATTCCACACCGCTTCCTTTGGTAATCGCCCCTTAAAAAATCAAAAGATTAACCTCAACAGAATCTAGACGCCTTGTTTAATTTTTCTTGAAAAAAATGTTGCATCGTTTCAACAATGTTACCAAGTTTACAAACACGGCCCCCCTCACGACGAATACGGTCGGAAATAATGTCGATATTCAGCTAAGTGGTAGAAATAATTTTTTCTGGACAGCATGTCCAAACCGGGAAGTAGTCGGTGACTAACTAAGTTGAGCACTATAGCAGCTGAACGTTAGTCGGAGAAAGATCGCGCGACCAAAATGTGATGTACGTGGACCGAGTGAAAGAAATATGCCGGGGTGGTGAGTAGACCTTAGGTCTGACGAATATCATGTTGTTATCCTCGGTTTATCAAAGATGGAAAAACGATTGCAATTAGATTTGTCAGTTGGTGATTACGTGACCTAATGTGTAGGATTCCTTATGGTGAGCTTAAACAAACTTTGTAAGACGGAATCAGAACAAGGGGTATAAGGGTTCGTGATTAAAGTCTCCGCCAAAAAAAAACGCCCATAGGGAGGATCAAATACCTGATGAGGTATAATGAGGAGCTATGTATACATTTGTGACGACAATAAAAAATGCAGAAAGATCAAGTGCGACGGGCAGCCCCTGGCACTTGAAATTCGCATAGGTAAAGCCATAACGCAGAGTTTCTTACGGCAACTTCCTTTGTTTTATCTGAAGCGACGAGTTCTTCCAAACGAACAAGCGAATCATTCATGGTATCACTACGACATGATTCGTAGAAGTACATGGGGGCTCAGATTGCGAAATTCCATCATTTGGGGTAAGTAAATCAAATCCCTGAACTTCCCATATGGGGATCTAGCGAGGCCACTTAAGAAGCTAATGTTTCCCGGCTAACAGCAGTTTACTAACCGGCATGTATGCATCTTGTTCGCTTTTGCAGTGCAGGCACGAGCCTTGGTGATCCAGTCAGATCCATGCAGCCCTTAATTTGTAAGTTTCATTCGTTTAGCATATCTGTAGGATCAAACTTATTCGCTTACATACGAAGACAGTGAACGGAATACATTGTGATACTAGCCACTATGTGTGATTCAGAGGACAAAATATAGTTGTAAGGTTAAGCGCACAGTTACTCGCTGGCGGTGAAGGATTGATGGCACTTGACAATTTAGAAAGGGGCTAATGAATTATTTAGTCAGTAGGCAAAACATAGATACAGAAAACAGTCGACGCCGTGATTGGTCTGTCATTTGGGTTTAAACACATCATGATGCTGCTGATCATCTCGGCTCTTTTCCCACAGAATCCCCTCTGTGACAAAGAAGATGATGAAAGAAGATATTAAAAAACGTATGAAGGAAATTGCTGTGGACTAAGAAATATTTTACGTGTGAAAACTCCTCTCTTCTCCACCCTCGTGACCTTGCTGTGATATGATTTCGTAGACTTCAACCAAGAAGCCTATCGATTCCTATTCACTCACCTTAAGGGTAGTGGATTTTGATTCGGGTTGTTCATTACCCTGGTCAAAGATAAGCACTTAATCGGTGACGTCGCACCGAATACATCAATCAATGATCTGAGCGAAAGCACTGTATGTATGCCGGTGGACCAAGATGCGCGGCAGGAAAGACGATCAGTGAGTGTGGATCATCGGAGATCATCAAAAGTCTAATAAACGAAATTTCGTGACTTCTTGACTGGCTATTCTCTTCAAAGTTAGTAGAAGTCAGAGGTATGATCGACTGACGACTAACGAGTGGAAGCTGGAGAAGACCCTCGCTGATTCACGCATTCATATCTTCTTGCTATACCATAGCCTCGAAACCCAAATCAGTGTTCAGTTATTTCCGCTATCATTGCTCGTGCTGCTTATCCAACTTCTGTTCAATAAAGGTGATAATGAAAACAGTAGCATGCAGCCGCGTATAGGCCAACAGTCTAGAAATCCTAGCAACAAACAATCGGTTCCTAAGCTACTAGTGTTCCATAGATATATGTAGCTTTTACTCCTATCCCAAATAATCTCCAGACCTGGATACCTAAAATGTATTGGTTCCATTAGAATGTAAATGCCTGCAGCTGGACCGGCAATCACATGAATGTTGTTTAGCCTACCATCTGTGGTTTCCCAATCAGGCGACCACACTGAGCGTGGAGGATATAGAGACTTTAGTCTCAGGGTGGAACAAAAACGAACATTGGAGATTGTCGGGTGCGAATAAATTCTTTTGAAAAGCGAAACTCAGACTAAAATAACGGCTGTAAACATTTGCACCTTATTTGTAAGCGAAAATATAAAAGTGAGTGATGTTAGCCGTTTAGTGGGGGTAACACAGGGACCAACTGGAACCGAAATCGCATTGGCACAGTAATTTTCCACTGGTCCATTTTTCGGGTACTGACAAGATATCTTTTCATCGTATTCACATTCGTGTTATTTCCGGAACTTGCCTTTATTCTTAAATCGAACTCTATGAGGATCAGACAAATTGGGTCATTTTTCCGAGATATCTGCTCCAAAAGCGTACCACTGGGTACTGAATACGTGTGTGTTGATCCTTCAGACAATGACTGAACGAAACTTACGACAGCATGTGCCAACACCGTAAGACTGAATTCATGTAGACAATTAAAACAGTTCATGAAAGAGTCATGATAGTCTTGGTGTTAGGTACTGGTCCGGAGCGCTACACTGAATTTTTCTGCTCCCCAAAGTCGATTGTGCTATCAGTTGTTGTGTTATTTCTTCTTGCGAATAAAACAAGTATCATGTGTGTGAACTTCAGTTTGCCGAAAATTTTACTAAGAAGTTGAAAAAATGAATAATAAGCATAAACAAAGTTGATCTAGACTTTTCAATGTTACTGAGATTTTGATTCCTTGTAAATTCTAGTGGATACCGCATTTGGACCATGATGGGTTCGATCCCACTCCATCCGAAGACACCTGAACTACCGGTCGCGCTACCACACCAACAACCCACATGGTCATCCATTCCGTGAATATTAAGGCCAATTTATAAGCACGAATTGGAGGATCTGGAGTTTACTTCTTCATTCGAATGGCAAGGAGCTCGAGGAGGTTTGATAGAAATTTTAGAGACAACTAAAAGTCTGAAGCTGTCCTTCGTAAGGAGACCAAAATTCAGGCGAACGTAAACCCACGAACTAGGTAGGAGTCACAAGAAGAAACTGAAAGAGTTTGAATGTAGATTTCTAATCGAGTGCATATTTATTTGGTTATAGAGCAGAAAACGGATGAAATAATTCAACGAGATATACCCCAGCAATGCATGTTATCAAGACTTAAGCTACCATCACAGGCGAGACGGGTTAAGTAATGTGTGGACCACCTAAAATGTCTGAGTAGTGTGGGGAATCGGTTATCGTGACCGAATGACGTAAGCAGTGTATTGAAAAGTCGATGCGCTATGTATTGGTTTTAATCGTGAATGCTATAATGTTAATAACATAACGTTGTTGGTAGATGTAAAAAGCCAACGTTTCGACTACCGTGGGTCGTCTTCCTGAAGGCAAAACTACGCACGGTAGTCGAAACGTTGTTGTATTACATCTGCCAACAACGTTGTTTAATTAAAATTTTGTCATTCACAACAAAAATTGGTTATCGCGTTAAAAACAGAACCTTTCAACGAGATGGTAGGTAATTGTGGAAAGCGATGTCTCCTGGATCGAAAAGTACTGGTTCAGGAGAAGTCGATTATAGTTAAGAAGCGTTGTTTAACTATTATTTTTCGTTTATTTTCACTTTCGACACACTGACAACCTTTACGTGAAGGGACGATGAGTGGTGCTTCGACAGTCTCTCTTCTGCAAGAAATCAGGTGACTGTTACCCCAAAAAGATATCGAGGAGATACGACTTGTAACGTTGGGTCCAAATTGCCGTGCATTGCTTCAAAGGAATTCTAGACATCCGTTTGAGCTTTACGGTCATTTTTTCACTTGTGCAAACGTATTCTGATCAACCTGAATTGATGCCTAATTTTGGATTAGCAAAAGTTACGAATCATCCAGTGATAAATGCAACCTCGTTCGCTAGTGATCATACCTCAATTTTACTTACGACTTTGTGGGTTGGTTTTGACCGATTTGAATCACTCTAAGTACAACTCTGTTTGGTGACATTTGACTGATGATTTAAAGTTGTGTAAACGACACGTCCACTTCATTTAGCACAGAAGGCAGTGAGAATATTATAAGTACTGTATAGCGGAAACTGCAAATTATATCATGAGGTTTTTTGGTACAACGGCTTTGAAAGCATCGAGTAGGGATGGTATTGAGTAATAGCTATATTAGGAACGTGTACTGTTGTATTGTATTGTGTAGACTCTTTCATACTCCATCACTCATACCTATATCCGAATCACGGGAGCCAGTTGGGAGGATGGGAAAATAAGTGACATTTGACAATTGTGCTTTAATTGCTAACAACAGTCACTCATTATCATTCGATCAGCCGAATGTGGCGGTTCTAATTAACATGTTCGCGTATGTCTGTGATTTCACTCCGGGTTCGGTGGTATGCGTAGGATGATTTAAAACTTCCAGCAGATCACAGGTATCGATCGTGATGTCATAGGCGTGCACTCGTAGCTTCCAACACTGTTTAAGCACTTAAGTGACAGTGAACAAAGTACACGGTTAGTGTGAGTCACAAAAGTGGTGAGATCACCTATCTGGGCCTATTCAGACAAAAAAAGACAGGAAGTGCTGGACACAGTTCAAAACTGCCGCCTCTCTAAATTCGGCTGTTTAAGCTAGGGTTTGACTCGATCAAAGCAAGTATCGTTGGACATTGGTAAATGAAACAATATGGCTCGTTTCTGTCGCGTTCGTTTCGTTCATTTATGGACGGTGAGATTAGACCAAAGGGAACAGATTTTTCATAAGTCACTTGGCATTTACCCGTCGACTTTAGGGGCTAAACTTTCTGTCTTCTTCAGATAGGAGGGGAAAAATTGAAACAGGCTTTGAATACGTTCACTTTCTGCGACAGATCGATGAATCTATCAATAGAAAACTCTGCTGACACTACTCAAACCTCCGTTTTTGTGAAACTTTGAATGTGCAGCTGAAAACGCTCAAAACGCGTTGAGGACAACACGACTCGCTGGTTGACGACCTGTCCCAACACGGTAACTGATTTTATCAGTCGTTTGATTCACACGGCTATGCAGAACAAAGGGGCAGCAGGAAACAGGTCGCGTCAAAGACACATCTGCTAACGTCTGTAATTGCGAATGTATTTGCAACAATTGGTGTTTATATTGAATTGAAACGAGATTAATTGATGTAGCCCGTGCGATATTTCGTTGATTCGCCGTGGGCTTTGATTATCAGTTGTCTGAAATGTTGTTTTAGTAGAATTATTCTATTCCTCTTCAAGACAGCTTTCAACCTCGTAATACTTGAGAGAACATACTTGCTGTTCTGTTATTCTCTGTAAGCTATTCCGAAGATATCTAGGAGAACAGAGAACCGGTGCTCTGGGGACTTCGGTGTCAATGTGTTATAACAGAGAGTGAGGTCATGCCCACTTGACTTTCGAATGTCATCTGTTATTCCAAATGCGTGGTTCTCACTCATGACTCAGGTACAATCTGACCCAGTCAGCGGAATTTCTTGGATCCAAAACCTTCAGTCTAGTCTTCTAAAACGCTCTGTTTTTAATATGCGCTTTTAGTTGAAAAGTGACAAATTTACTGGCAGACGAGCAATTCTGGTAATTTGAATTCTTTAAAAATACACCTTTTAATACCACAGTAACTAGGGTGACTTCCCAGTGTTTCATTACCTAGTGTCAACTTTCAATACCATGCGATTGTTTCATCTTTGTTAGGAATCACCATCCGTGCATACAACAAAGATCGCCTGCCTGAACTGGGACACAAGTCCGAGATGAACTGTTGTCAATCGAAGATCCGAGCTATCAAGATTACTGGAAAGTGCAGGAACGGCCTAGCGAAAGTCTAGTACGTTGATACGCATACCACTCACTGGGCCAGTGAGCACCACACAAACCTCATATGACCATAAATTTTCAGAATGCCTAATACTATCAAAGCAATGACCGTAAAGACAGTATTTTCGTTTACAATCATGTATTGTTCATGTTGCCGATGATTTGTTCCTAACCATTTGCATCCTTTCGGACCATTAGCCTGCCGAAGAAATCAATATATTGACGTAATAGTGTTTCGATAATCGAAAGTTCTGTCAATAGGTAATGGTCCGTTCTTGCTAACTCCAGCAAGGAGACCGAATCAAAAATTGTTTGTTAATGAAAATAGTATGAATCAAACAGAAAATCCTGTTTCCAGACCTCGGTATATTGAAAGCGTATCTTGGAAGTCTCCTGTTTTCCGTTTGTTCAAATCAGGCCGTGCATTGAATTGACAAGTATTGCCTACTTCACTGTTCAGGCGAATTTATACACTCCCTCTGGTCTCCAAAGTACCGGAGTAGTTTCCTGTTTATGTCTGTATGATGGATGTCCACACACTAGTTATTCATTCCTTTTCTTGCATTCTGTTGCCTGCATTACGGTGTTAATATACGATCTTGAATTGTACAGATGCACGAATTCAATCTAGCACCTGTTCTAATTCTTTCGCTGGTTAGTGTGCGTATTTCTATCCATTCGGTGATGGGATTACCAAGCTGCAGCAACAAGAAGCTTCGTACATCGGTACACTTCTGGATGCGTCTGCATGGCAGCTTTGGGCAGCAATGCAGAACGAAGCTACCTTAAGTGCAAATTGCTTCAGTTACGTATCACAATTACGAGTCACGGGTATTACTTGCATTTGAGACACCTTACTGTATAACAACGAGACAAACAAATTCGTTTTAGTTTCGGTGATCTGAGATGAATTGGAAATAGAAAATCGTCTTCCACAAACTCTTGGAATTGATCAAACTCTCATTGAATTGTACCATCCAGCGAATCCTTAGCTTTTAGTCAATGAGTGGTCAAGTGTGACAAAATTTTATCAGTGCGGCGACACATGGAAACCCCAAATTAGCCAATCTGGTTACATCGGAAAGGAAATCAGACATCGTTTTGGACGAACTGTTCACAAACTCGGTGTTTTATCTACCAATCTTCGTTACCAATTTGGTCACATTTTCACATGATATTCTATCATACAGACACACACATACACACACACACGGGACACACTGAATGTTGGTTGATCGGTAATGTTCCCGCGGTCTGCGATGCAAACTTTCAGAACTTTCAGAACCTTCCCATCTTTCCGTCAACTGATCCCTTGGCAAATTCCAACTACTTGTCTTTTCTTTCCCAAAATAATACTCCTTTTTGGTCAGGAAGTCTGCGCATAAGTACAGATAATTTCAAAATTTTTTTGGAATTCGCATTTGACAAAATATTACTCTATAAAAATTTCTCATGAACAGAGAATTTGAAACCTCGAGGAAAAATATTTTGCCCACACATTCCCAGCCAATGTCCAATCAGCGCACATGCTACTACCTTGTTAACAGTAGTCGATCACAGGGCCGCATATTCACACAGCAGTACAGAGCAATTCTAGATTTTCCATTTACGGTTACCTTACTGCCTGCTATCCACACCGGTCCGTCAACCAACCAGCCCTCATCATACTGTGCAACTCTGCCAGTCATATTCGACCAGCACATTGAGTGATGAATAACTGCTGCATATGAAGTCACGTGTTCACCTTTCATTGCTACACAAGGTGTCGATCTCCGGCAAAATTTGACACCAATTTCCATACTTATTAAGGGTTACTTCACATCAGCAATGGAGCAGTCGAGCAGCCACTAACCAGAGGCGTTCGAAAGATTTGTAGGCAGTCTTCACCGGCGCCTGTTCACATGAGTTTTATGTCTCGCCAACTCAAGTTTTTCCTGACTGGGCACAGATGAGGTCAACATATTGTACACCGACTATCGCATTATTGTTGACGGAGATAAAAAGATAATGCGAATGAAATGAATAAAAGGTGTTCGTTCGAAACTGGATCTTTACAATCCAATCATGTGACTATCAATTTCGTCCGCACTGTCTGGTGCATAATCGGTGTAGTGAACTCTCTCGAATCAAGAGGTTATTAGGATAGGAAAAAACCCCGTCAATTTCGCTTTTATTGTCTTTGCTATGGGCAGGTGACCTAAAATTGTTTACGCTCAAATGCTTATCGTCTATCTCAACCGGACCGGATGTGACTAGCAGGAAATTAAAGACCTCTAATTGACCAAAAGGTCAAGTCTATTTTGTTTTTTTTAAAAAAGCTACGTTGTAGTTTTTTGCAGATTACAACTTAAAATGTGAATCTCGCAATTTCTTGAAAGATTTTAGCATTGTACTTTGTGATCGATCGATTTATTTTTGATCCGAAATAGTCGTTTGTTTGTCCAACCGACTAGATGCGATCGTGAAAGCCGAGGGGTAGAGATTCTGCAGACTGGTATTCATCTCTGGTTTCTAGGTGCATTAAGAGAGAAAATTATTGATTAACTTCAATTAGATTTAGACGAACAGTTGGACTTGAAAGTGACATCTGATAATCAGACTATCTAAGAACGACACAACCATGGAATTAAAAAAAATGAACCTCAAGAATTGTCGATTTATTTTCGATTGCTTATGGAGTATTTTAGCACGCAGTATCTACTGTAGGATGAGGTCCGAAAAGCAAGACAGCTTTGTTTCATTACGGGGAGTCATGTGACAGTAAGTCCGGATTATGTTCCGGGATATAAGACTGACTGACAGGTCTCTCTGGAATCAGGTCTGTGATGCACGAGCCAAGAATCTGATCCATGCAAGCCGAAGAGTAATCAAGCATTCGCCATAGCTCTGGGACAAAGCAGAAATGGCCGGATTTTTGTGATATATTCAGAGCTGAACGGGTACGCTACTCTAACTGGGGACCAGTAAAGAGATATTAGTTGGATGCAATCGGTCAACAAGTTTTAACCTTAACTGACTTGTGCAAATCGTCTGATTATGACATGTAACTGACAGTCATGTTGACCGGGCAAAAACATTTGATTCATCTTGCTGGATTCGACAGAACGGGAGTGAACAAGAATCGAGACGACCGATTGAAGCGGCGATTACCGTGAGAGTATATTGATACATTCAACAGCCAGTATGCTCAGTGGTGTTATGGGCATTCTAACAATACAAGAGCTCGAAATAAGATAGAATAGGAAAGAATGGTCCCAAATGGAAACTATACAATAGACGGAAGTAGACTTATTTTTGGATGTCTTGATGTGTGGCTGAAGTTCGAGTAACTCTTACTTAAAGACTATAAATCGCACAGCTGCCGAAGGTCGGTTGTTCTGACTTAGAGACAAGGGACGCAGTTGGTGCACCAATCGGGAACCAGGGTAATCAGTGAACAACGAAAAAGCAAACTTATCAGAGGCCAGCGATCCAGTTACCCTGACAACGCCAACAACAGCTCGGCTACCTCAGATACAACGATGAACAAATCAAATCAACCAAAGTGCGGTATTGTTCGACCTTTGAATACCAAGTTGGCTGAACTGTGATTGGTTTTAATCCCAAATAGACCCACTATTTGCAGCTAGTAAGTAAGCTGATTACCAGTGGTCTCGCAATGATGGATCGTGATCCCCGAGTGGCAATCAATACACAATAGCGGATATGATTCGTTCTCGTCAAATCGTGCTCTTACTGATTCGGTACAAGCAAACTGAGACCGCCCCATCACATTGGCTAACAAAAACCAGGTGATAAAGCTTTGACTGGAAGGCAGAAATGGGAGAGATCAAGCCAAATGAACCGGTCGGTAGGCCGTGCCAACGGTCCGGCGTAAGCGGCCCCTGCTCTATTACGAAACGACTTTTATTGCTTAAAGTTGAAAGCCAACGAACAAGACGGACCAGTCAGGCGATGGCTCGAGAAATCCATGAAATATGAAATAGGCATACAGGGATGGGGGTGCACCTGTTGTTTCTATAAATGCCGTGATTTCTCCCTAATAAAAAGAGATTTGTGTTGGTTCGGTTTGGATTTCCCTGCTAGAGTTAGTGAGCCGAAACCACTGTTGACTAGCAATAGATCTGGTTATCAATTGATGTTCCTAGGTAATAAGGATAGGTATTTTTTTAGGAGACATTTGTGCGACTACCAATCTCAAGTTTTTCAGCAATGATCATATGTTAGACTGGAACATCACTGGTGGGCTACAGCCAAATTCAGCCCTGTTCTGTCCTCATTCATTACAATCGCGATTGGCCGTTTGTTATAGATGTGCTGATCCCCTAGTTTATATCGCACTTGTTGTGTTCAGAATTTGTACTTTGTGAATATATAGAGTACGTTAATCGCAAGCATAACAATAACAACACAAAACACTCATTAGAACACCTAAACAACTTGTATTTAAGCACAAGAAACAGTCCGCATATCCTGTCTCACTAGATGGAGTCAGAAATTTGATGTTCACTATACGAGGACCGAAGAGATCCCGTCTATAGGTATTACTCCAGAAGACCAGGTCGAAATCCCTGGTGTGTTTCGTCGTGATTGCCTAGTGATGCTGATCAGGAATGTGAGCCGAGGGCTATTAGATATACCGGATGCCCGTCAAGGTAAACGTCCATGGAGACCATCACCCAGTTATCTTTCGGGTTTGAGAAACGAATGCAGTTGGCTGAAGATGGTAATTTCGAATATTTTCGAAATGGCAAATCTGTTGGAAGGTGAACGATAGCTGTTCGGATCGGGAGAGCTTCCACGTTTAGAAACAAATATGGTCATGGCTTGTTTTCAAATGATCGGGAAGGTAGGAAGTTCAAGAGAAAGACAGAACAGACGGGCACATAGTTCAAGAACAATGGATGAAAAGCCGTTCGGACCGGGTAGTTTGCAGACGTTGAGAGATCGCCATGACTGGTGGATCTTCCTAGAGCTAGCACACGGTAAAGAAAGGGGAAGAATGAAAGAGGAAGAAAAACACAGGTGGAGTAAACTTGGACAGAATAGAAATATAAACGAACAGAGAATCGAAGCCCGAATTTTCCCGCGTGGACGACTTCAGAGAAATTAGAGAAAAATGGAAGGAAATTGGGAAGGCACACTTTTCGAAGGACGTCGTTGTCAAGGGACCAGAATTTTCGACTGCCGTCGGCAATTAAGAGTGAACCTTGGTTTTTCAGCGGACGAAGCCTTCTTCAGTTCTCCCCCTAGTTAACAGGAACCTACTACCAGGTTGTACGAAAGAAGAATGAGTGAGAAACTCAAGCGGCGAGATGCAAAACGCTTCAAGCCAACTGTGCAGCTGCATGAATGATTAAACCTCTCAGGTAATTCGGGTTTGTTCTATTCGGAAAAGAGGTGGAGTAAAATGCTTTATGCTTTGAAGAACATTCTCGACAAAGTTGGGGGCAGATAGGGAAGTAAACGGAGTAAGTAAACAATCGTTCCAGAGATATGAAAATAAGAAATCGCGAAAACAGTCCCAGTTGTTTGAACGATTACACCAAATTATGTTTTTACGAGGATAGATGTTGTGCGTGTGGAAAGATGCGATAAAACGAGGATTTGATGAGCCCACTGGGGAAGAGCGGAAACGATCGAGTAGAGAGAACTGAGGGAAATAAGGATAAGGTCTAGAGCGTGCGCAAAATAGCCAGATCGAAGCGAGGTTATTTAGTTGGAATAAATTGTCAATCACGATTTGGGAATAAAGAAAAAATAAGAAACATGATTGGGAAATTAGAGATACGGAACATCTATTGAGGGGCAGATTTGAATTTCGGTAAAGAACGGATCAAGAGGAATAGAAGGCTGGATAAATCGATAAACAAAATCAATGTTGTAGTTCAGACGAATAATGCTGATGAAGATGATTTATTCCCGATGATTTCGTAAATGTGTAAACATTGCGTGAGAACGAGGGATGGCTTGGGTTTGTGTGATAAAGGAAATGACGAGCGCAATCATGAGACTTAAAGTAGCGGACCCATCAAAGTTTCAATGGATTTTCCGTGATAGTGAGACTGGAAACCACAGAACTTTAGCTTTGATTTTCCATCACACATCGGATTTCCGTATCCAAAATGATATTGATCCTAACTTTGTGCACTGTTCGTCTGAGCACAAGGCAAGCTTTCAAATATATCGAAATCATGCACGTAAGATGAGAATAAAAACAATTCCACTTTGCGATTCATCATTTCATAGATCTAATGAGGCATAACGACCACGGGATTGCGCCTTCGACCAGATGCCATTTTATTGGCACCAATCTTTCAGAGAAAATCGATTGTTTTAGGACATCATTTCCTCCAAGATCTGCCTGAGATCAATTTTGTTATATTTGTTTGGTCGCTTTTGTTTTATCTCACATGAGATTTGTACATTCGCACTTATGCCTCCCTTTTCGAGAGTTCTCGCTGTCGAATCGCTCCGGTCACTGGGCCTCACTCTGCCGTGGTTTTCCTGTGAGTGTATTGTCATATCGGTGCTGTTTCTTTTTTGAAACCATTCAAACTCAGGTTACTAAATTCTGGACAGTAAACACTAATGACTTGTTTACAACGATATGGTCGTTGGAATGGATAGAGGAACACTCCGGTCGAGTAAGCGAGATTTAGTTTACTATTGCGAATCTAGTCCAAAATCGATAGACTCAAATATGCCTCCTTCTTTGTAATTTGTACATTCCATCACAGGTTTACACTTTCCACATTCTGATGATTTCAGTCTGGTTAGTTTCAGACAAAAAATGCAAAATGGTGCAACTTGCACAGAATTTCAGGATCTCTTTTAATGTCACAAAAAATACGCGAAATCTGATTAGTTAAAGATAACTGGAAAACCGATTATTTGTCTCTCGGGCTTCCAGTGGATATACGTGGTCGTCATTTTCTCTGTTTCCGATCGATTACCTGGCGGATTTTATAAACCTCGAACTTCCCCATCCAAAACGGGTGGTTTCGTTTGTTTTTACTTTAGACATGAAACACAAAGATGTATCATTCTTGAATAATTAGTTGAAAAGCGTCATTAATCCAATCAATAATGCGCATAAACCATGCCCCGACTGAGACTGGAATTTCCACGGGCACGCGAACGCATTGGGAAGAACGTACGGTCCCGGAGTCTTAAAGATACTTTGCATTCCCATGGAAAACTGACATTTCGATTCTTCGACCCGGATCGATCGTGAACCGGCCAAAACGGATTGGATAAGAAGCAAAATGCGAGAACGAGCTGTGTTAGGATGTGGATTCTCGTCTGTCACCAAGCTGTCGCAAGTTACCGTGCCTCGGAATTGTTCGGTTAAAATAGTACGAATCCGTAGTCCCGAAGATTCAACACGGGTACAAGTGAGCAAACTATAAAGCAACAACCGGGAAGATAAAAATAGAGCAATACTAGAACTCAGACTTAAATATGAATTAAATTCCCGTGCCGGTTTTATAAGCCACCGTAACTGAGAGGTTGGTTATTCTGATCCCGTTGTTATCGAGTGATACAGATTACAAAACTGCAGGCGTGTGGAACAAAAAGACGCAAACAAGCCTCACATTTGCAGAACGAAGATGGGAGAAGGGAGAATGGACGAGTCAGTCTTAACTATATCCTGGCCGTTTGATGGTAACAATGATGATGATGGCTGACGATGATGATAGTGATGATGATGATGATGATCATGATCACGATCATGATGATGACGATAATAATAATAACAACCATGTTGATCATTGTTAACAACACAAACATTATCCCAGCGATATATTCTAAAAAACATTGTGTCATCACAACAAGAGAGTGAAAACTGGTAACACCGATTGCACGACCAGTAGTCGATTAGCTTGGAAGGATTACACAGAGAAAGAAACACGGCAGTAACGTTCCGAAACGGATTAAGGCACCAGAGAAACAGTTAATCAGAATGAGTGCAAATGTCTAATCGTCGAGTAAATTTTAACATATTGGTGACGATAAAATAAGAACAAGGTGCCGCAAATTTACTAACGAAGTAGACAAGTAACATTAGATTCTTCTACCAAAGCGCGTCTCAATCGTATGACATCGTATGAAACATTTAGTTTAGTCTTATGGTAAATTCATTTTAGCGGATGGCAAGCCGCATGTGTTTCATAAAGTTTGAATCCCTCGGATAGTGCGATGGGTTCCCCATCTGAGAAAGCTCAGAGCTTGGGTCACAGAGAAAAAAGGACACTGGATCTGTGTCCATCAGGTGACACCGTTTTGCACGTATCCAAAAGTTTGACCATGTAATTTTTTCATGATCAGTGCTCAGACTGGTGATGGTAGGGAAAATGTGTCCGATCCATGGGTTAATATGTAAATCAGCTAAGCTATGTTAGAATTCATTCCCTCCGGAGATGCACGGATTGCATCTTGAGCTCTTGGATTACCTATACCATACTCGTTAAAATAAGGTACATAATATGCGAGAACTCCAAGTCAGTGGGGATCAGTGTACGTGTGTGGATGTGCTTGCGTTCAGCCCACTCAGAGCTCATTGTTCATCCAATGCCATCCTCCATCAATCGATTTGACATTTACTTGTCACCTTTATGTACAATTATATATATATATATGCCACCTGCCACTGTGCATCCCTTATAGTGTAACGTTCTTGGATCACTCAGTGATCCGATCGAACCTTGTTACTTCTTTTATCACTTTAAGAACTTACTCTTGCGTAGTTCATCGAAGCAATCCTATGAAAAACTAGAATCCCATATGACTTTTTCTTAGGCTTATCACCCAAATTTCGTGAAAAGGCTCATCCGCCTGACGTTGCATGCTATCCCAAACCATTAATCATATGGATATCTCCCCTGGCAGCTTTATTTTGCCTTTGAGGAAATCTTGATTTCGCCTCTTAGGATTGACGCATCACAAGTCCCACGTACATATCACTCTTTTGCTGCCAAGTCTTACTGGACTTTGGCTAGTATGAGGCTGCACTGGAAGCTGGTTCGTTTATGATGTATAATGTTGACTGTTAATCTTCTCACAATCACTATCACACGTGATACAATTTCGGGGCTGGCCACTGTCGTTTTATCTCTCTTTCCCAGGTTACTGTCATCCTGCAGTGCCTACATGCTTCAACTGTATCAACCTTTTAAATCATTTCAATACGATCTTCCAAGTTGGTACAGAAAGGATTCCATATTCGTTCGGTTTCTCGTCAAGGTGCACCTCTTGTAGACGTTATAATAGTCACAAAGGAAGAATCGGTAGGAACAAACTTCAAAAAAGGAAAACATCGCCTGTGTCGTCGAATTTCTGTACCTTACCCAGATCGATAATGCAATAGCGGATAGAATTCCCACCTAAGAAACAACCGTTTTGCCTGGTTTCCCACAGGACAGCCCCCTGGTGCAGTGCTCATTGCAATCCAGGTGCTATTTCCCTTAACAGCATGCAATGTAACCCAGCCTCGTGGATATTCTTTCTCCGCACCTACCTACTAGTTGAACTAAGAATTTTTGCTCGGATCCTCTGATCTGTGCCCTCGCTCAAACCTCTTCGGTGCGCGTCACGATCAGATCAACCGCTCTGGACGGCGCGCATCGGAGCGGAGGGGCAAGCTCGACTGGAGCGGAGTCCGGGTGTAGTTTGGTCGGCGTTCATTTCTTGAGGGTATTTTTCAGGTATGCTGTTCAGCTTTGGGTTAATAACTTATTGGTTCCTATCGCTCATATTCTTCCACGAGTACTCGCTTTCCCTTATCTCCTGCTCATACCCAATGTTCTATTCACACCGACTCATATTGATAAAACTTTTGCGTTAAAATTCCTCACTGATGGCTTTACTGCATTGTCATTCTCCACTATTCTAGCCAGAAACGTTTCCCATTCATATTAAAACATTGATTTAGGGTTTCAATGCTCCTTACACTTGTGTTTTATTCTGCTGGAAGACGGCAAAATTTAGCTCGCACAGGTAACAGAGTTCTTACAACAGATGTACGGAAACGATCATTATTCGCTCACTGATTATCAAGGCAGCCGATGAACCGATGATCAGTAGTAGATGAAGACATTCGAAATTTAAGTTCTTATGAAAAAGGAACTGATCACTTTTATCGATCTCCTCTTCCTCCTTCTCCACCTTCTCCTCTAGGTTGCACCATTTTGCTACGAAACCTTGGCACTTGCGGTTGTAGCATTCTACGGAGGAATGTTTCACAATCAGGACTGATAGCATCTTTTTCATTCTGAGTTCAGATCGGTCTCTGGTTTATCAGGAGTGCTATAGACCTTCATTTTGGATATATTTGTCTGATATTCGGTTCTCGGTGGATCTTCACTGTATTGCATTGAAGATTGAAACCATGGAAGCATTGTGCAGCTGTTTCATCCCTGTTGTGAGTCATCATCGGAGTAGAGCGTTAATTCCACATGATGAATAATTTTCTACTGCTAATACTGATCAAGTAACGATGCCCTGTGAGTCACTTTTAGAGACTCCGTCTTACTTAGGCTACTTGCAGAGAAGTCATCCATCAGCCGGAGTCAACTACTGGATTTCCGCTGCCCATGAGCGCGCAAATTAATGACAGATAGCTGCCACATCACCTAGTGAACTTCAGCAAACCATTCAAAGCCTGCCCGGTAGCGTAAAGTCTAAGGCGTTCGACTCGAAATCGTTCGTTCCGGGTTCACATCTCAGTTCGGGGACCGTGACTGTACATTGCTGATGATTCCTAAGAAGGATAAAACAGATGCTTCCAAGGTTTCTCAAAAGCGATTTGAACACTGACACAACATGGTGAATCATTTCATAAGCCATATAATCTCCTACTGTTAACATTGATCTGATGTAGGTGATCAAAAATCTTCCTGAATATACCCCGCCAACAAAATGTCAATCAACATTAAATCAAGTAACAGACAATTGCATTGTGGACATTAGATAAAGGCATGCAGGCATAGTCTGTCCAACAATGTGGCCGTGATGTATGTGCACTTAAACTAATCGTTCCACCACGCATCATTGTCGGAAGCACCAGTGTTTGATAGCTCGCTGTCTGCGTCTCACTCAAGCCCATCAACCAATCAGCTGTTGATAGACTGTTTATCCAGCACATCCAGCCATACACATCTGTTACCGTGGACAGTCAATAAGTGTGACATATACGACCACAGGCCTCCCTTTTCACTTTAGATCAAGC
Organism: Fasciolopsis buskii; assembly: GCA_008360955.1. NCBI lineage: Eukaryota > Metazoa > Platyhelminthes > Trematoda > Plagiorchiida > Fasciolidae > Fasciolopsis > Fasciolopsis buskii. Next base: position 140,482 of record LUCM01011376.1, read on the forward strand.
GTTGATTTCCGACTTAATTCCCGTCTTATTTCTATACCAGTTCGTGATTATTTTTTGTTCAAAAACTGAAAAATACAAGGCTTTAATGATCGGGAAAAATACAAAAGGTTTTCGTAACGATACAACAACGCATATCGTATTATTATATCGACGAGGAAGTAAAAAGTTGTTGTCTGTTTGAGCAGACGTCGAATAACTGCTCCCATAATTTTGGTTCAGGCTTGCGGGTGTTTACCAATGCTCTAGCAAGAATACTCAGTTTGCGGGATACGCAAATCATTGTGATGGGGAATCGTTTGAGTCAAATACTCTCGGATGTTCTATTCTGAATCACGTCTACCAATCTCACAAAACTCTGGCATAAGTTTATACACTCAAGGAAAGAAATAAGTTGAAATTCACTAGGCAAAAAAAAGGATCTAAGAAAATTGCCACCGGTTGTCGTGTTGCGAATTGATGTTCCAAGGCTCTGTGGACAAACCACGGCCATGCTAGCTGCCTTGATTAGAAAATCCCGGGCGGGCGAAGGGAATATGAAAATTTCCGCCTGATAACATTTCCCTCTTTTCTGTCATAATTTGGTCTTAGTAAAAGCTAATTAGGTGAAATTTTGCATTTAAGCCTATTGAACGAATGGCGGTATAATATCAAGCAAACGGTTGTTGTATTATGCACACAAACGGAATTACCAGGAGTGCAATACCTCTATCATTGGGTTCACACACACACACACACACACACACACACTGCTCCTCAGATAGGTATCATGTCAGCTGTGGAAGTTATCAAACTGGTGTGATAATTTCAAGTGACAGCAGGTGCTTTGAACCGTTTATAGAACAAAGTCACTGTGACACATTACCATACTGGATTGACCCACAGACAACCATGGGTGACACTGTCAACTAATAACTAGTCTACGGAGGGGAAGAAGAAAATGCCTAGCTGGATGGATTGCTGTAACGGAGTTATTGTCGGATGGTCGGATGGGAATCGAAAGACGAGCTAACCGTAAAAAAGCTCGACCAGAAAACAAAGATCAAGACCGGATTGGACAGGAAAACTAGTCAAAGCCACAAACAGTGCAGACCCACGCCAAAATGGGTTTCGGGTTTTAAATCCATCTAGGGTGAAAACAGTTATGATCACGGGTTCAAAATCTCCTAGATGACTGCCATTACCTTATTGGTTAGCCTTTTGAAGATCGCTTCTTGCTTCCATAAATGCTTTAGATTTGTCGCACGACGATGAAAGAGACTGAAAGATTATTTGTCACTAGTTATTTGTTCATCGTTACAGTAATAAACTTACTTGAAGATCACATGACGAAATACGATGACATTCAAAAGATGTATGAAATCACAGTAACGAATCAATCAATGTTTGCGCGACATGGAAGTAAGTCGACTAAATTCGGTCAAGTGAATTGGTTATCGAATGGTCTACCAATTAGATTAAAACTCACCAGCATTGAATGAAAATACCGTTATCCAATAAGTATGAACGTGATTTTTTAGTATAGTTGATTTTCTCGCTATCTACACTACGGTTTGAGCTTACCAATGCTTCCATTTATTTTGATTTGTTCAGCCGTTGGGCTTGGTCTAGTGTCAGCCAGTTGGCAACTGGAACTCTGGGGTTTCTTGAGCTGGAAAAATTACGATAAACGATCCTTGACGTGATGCGGTACTCCGTGAGGCAAAATCAAAAGACATTCATTTTGATTACAAGTTGACGTCCGTTGTGCCTATCGATGAAGAATCTTGTTTTGCCCTGGAATTCCAATATCCAATTAGCTTGAAGAACTCGAACAAATCTTCAAGCAACAAAACATACCAAACTTCACTCGCGGATTCAGAATCTAAACACCCAGTAGCGTGAACTCGTCCAATAGACAGTGTTTGGCATACAAGCGTGGAAGAAGAATCTGCCTGTAGACAGACCAGATTGAACTTTGATCGAAAAGATTGATTTGCACCCAGTTGACAAATTCGAAACCATTAGGGTGCGGAAAGCAGCGTGCTTCAACGAAAACTGCACGACTGATTCTCTCGGCAGGAGGTGTTCATGATGCTCGGACCGTGACACAAAAGGGAGGATGATTGTACTCAGTAACTATCGTGTTTTATAAAGCAACAAGTGATAAAAAGATATAGCAGTCTTCAGTAGTGGGATATTTGATTTTTCGAATAGTGTTCGATCAGGTACTAGTCCGTCTAGTGTAATGGAATAGGCGTTCGATTCACAACCATCGTCCCCGGGTTCGTATCTCGTTTACGGTCCGATGATGATTCCTAAAGAGGACGAAACAGTCTCGCCATGCTTCCGCGGGTTCCGATGACAAGTTGAATGTTGACAACGCATGACGACTCACTTGGGGGGTAGAAATAAACGAACAGCGCACAAACAGTGTCTATGCAATAGCGAATCTAATGAAAGCGGTGACATTTGTACGAAGAGGCAAATTATCAGGCCACGATACTCAGTACCACAATCGAAACTTGGTTGGCACCCGGGGCTTCGTGCTTTGTCAAAGTTCACTTAAACAGGGACCATGCAATAGAGACAAAAAAAAACGTTCAGGTCCTTTTTGCTTGTGCTTCGGTGGTAGTCATGGTAACTTGTTGTACGTGTGACTCGATAGAACGGGTTTTCAGGCTCGGAGATCATGTGCTGTTGGCTAGACCGGGATAGGAGACCCGTCTCGTTTGAATTAGGTCTTCACTCGAATACGTGAGTACGAACGTGATTCTGTACTTTACGCGGGTCAACCATAACCGTCAGAGGATGCGAAAAAATAACCGGGAAGAACGACCTTGAGCCGAATGTGACGGGAGCTACTTTCTCAGAGGTGACTGTCGATGATCCATTGAACTTCAGAACTTCATGATAAAGAAACCGTTCACTGCTAATTTCCGCAAGGCAGCTGGTTTTCTCACAAAGTCATAATAGATAAGTTCTTCGAGATGGGCTTGCAATCAATCCGAGGCACTTGGTGTGATAAGGGAGATTATTCATTGTGTAATATCTATGTGCCAGTGCAAAACTGGTGACCATGGGAGCACTGCATCGTGAGTGTTGCAAAAGATGCAAAAATCGATTATTACTCTCCATTTAAACCGCACTTCATACTAGACTACTTACCTACTCACCAGTAGACAAATTAACGAAAATTAACCCATCTCAAGGACATTTCCCTTAACTGTTATGATCTAGTTTTTTCCGAGTGGCAAAATGTGCCTGACCAAAAATTTGCCATAAATTCAAGATCATCGACTAACAAATTTATCCACTTAGTAGGTGCCTTTAATATTGTGAAATCAGTGGCCCACTATCTCATATTCTTATTCCATCTGATAACGAATCAGCCCTATCAGCTATAAGTTCCGTCGGAAAATATTTCTGACGATCAAAACGTAATATCTGACGCATTACTGATGCAATGAGAAACGTGACCCGAATGGTGCACACGGAGCATTCGAAGCGGCATAAAGTCTTATTACAAAAGACCCATCGTTACTGGATGGAATACGGTTACTGGCAAACAACCCAGACCGCTGGCATCATAGTTTTAAAGTAATCTGTTGAATGACGGCATTCATTCATTGCTAGCCTCGTATCCATGGCAAATTCTGCTGCAGTGGATTTTACGAATGCGAAAGAAATTATATTTTGGAAACTGAGGCATATGCTTATGGACCGGGTGAATTTTCGTCACTTTGACTGCTGACAATTTTACGAATAGTCCAGTACAAAGTGTAGATTAAATGGCCTTGAAATTTTGTGTTTCGTTAAGAATTGCGTTTTTGAACCATGGTTTAGATTTTGACAATTTGTGAATAAGCTGTTCGTCAAAAGTCACATTCACTGTTAATCTATTCCAATACATACAAATCGATTTGTCACGGTGCTCATATTGTTCCAGTTCAGTGTGATAACGTTAGTTTCAACACTCATCTAATCACCGTAGAAAGAGTTCGAAATCACCCATATCCGGTCTTACTTGGACCAGGACACTCATGTCAGATAACATTCACGACATTCGATGTCCAATCCCCTGAAGAATCTTCCAAAAGACTTTTAAGCCGTAACTTGACGAAGTCCGCTCATTAGAGAGGGCAGAGAAGACTGAAACAGAAGTCGAGGTGGGAAAAATGCTACAGTGGTAGTGCAATGAGACAATGTATGAAAGAGGTAAACCAGAGCAAATGGTGCCGAGCGGAAAGCGGAGGTCGAGGCGAATGCTCTCAAATGAGATATCAGCGTTCAAATCGTCATTAAGAAATCATGGAAGCACTGTACAGCCGTTTCAACTTTGTTTGGAATCATTAGCAATACAATACTGATCATGGTTTCTTAATGGCGAGTTGAGTGTTGATATCAAACGGTGAGTTATTTCATGGAAACATATAATTTCCTTTTGCTAGTACCTATTTTCAAATGTATCGGAACGAGGCGAAGTGTGCGAATATTGCAGCCGGTGAGACATATGTAACTGAACACATTTCACAAAATCTAAGTCGAACATGAGAACGGATCACGAAGTAGTTCATTTACTCAAGAAAATCAATACGGTTATAAATGTTTAGGACCGGTCCGCCCTTCTTATCCAATGCTAGAGTATCGTTCGACCACGTGATTACATCACGCTGCACACATTTCGTGTTTTCCAGTACGCATAATTACAATCTAACCTTTTCGATTCAGCGGACTAGGTCGTCTCACATGGCAAAGGTCAACAAGACCAGAGGTTTATGTCAGGATAACTACTATCCGCGTGTACTTTGTCACAGCGCCGGTACATTTAGCCAATGCAAACCAAATACCGTGACCAGTAGGAGACAAGGAAACTCTTCCAAAGTGGGAACAAGTTTGTTTGTACCAACTCTTTAGCGGACCAAGTAAACCGTTTCCGGGTTGCACGAATCACATAATTCTCAAACTGTTATCATGAATAGCCTTCAGTTTCGCGGAGGGAACAGAGAAAGTTCGCTAAATTTGCTTCTCTTTGCATCATGTAACTTATCATTTGAAGTAATGATCGATAATTTATTATTTTTTCTCCGAACCAAGATTCACTAGTACCATTGGATTAATAGAATTTGAGCAAATTACTTCGAGTAAAATTGAATGATACTAAGAAGCAAGATATTTTGTTGCATCGATTCGAGTAGAGATTAGAAAATCTATTTTCCTTTCTCCTTAGGTTTACTTGTTCCTTAAGGTCAAAGAATTCGCCATGTGAAATACTTAGGTAGTGATTTGTTTTGTGCATCGAGTGACATTCAATTTGCAATCGATCATTTGAATTTGCCATAGGGTTGGCCTAATCGAAGTTTATGGTCGATAACAAGTGTATAATTTGAACTTGTATTGTTTGTCCTAAAAACTGCCTCGCACAAAAAATCCGATAGGACAAAGCCGAGTACAATATAGTGTTATCCAGAATAATCACAACGAAGTGTCTGTAAGGGCTATTTCTCAGGTAAGTTTCGATATTCTCATTTTGCGAAAGGTGAGACAGTCATGCCGATGATCTCTTGAGGTTTGCAAGGAATGGATATAATCACAAATGCAAACAGTTCTGAAATATCTAGTAAGCCAGCCAGCTTGGCAGCCAGTCGATCGATCACCCAGTCAATTATCCAGTAAGTCACTCAACCAATCAACCGGCAACTCAGTCAAACAATCGACCAGTCAACTGAGCATCGAAAGATTTTTTTCGTATACATCAAGTCGCTAATTATTTTGGTCATCCAAGCAGATGAGGCAGATCGTTTTTGATTCGCCACTGCATGAATGATTTCCGGTTTATCAAAATTTTGTTCGTCATCTATCTGGTGGATTGGATTGTAAACGGACAGAAAGGAGTTTGGTACCGGTGTACCTCATTGCCAGCCAAAAAGTGCAAAAGAGTTTAATTTTCCGATCACTGAAACAAATAGGTCGTCGATATAAAGTACTCACTGGACTAAACAAGAATGCGTGTGAAAAACGATGTGACTGAATTTTATAACTTGTGGAATGAGATTTTTCAAAATGCCAAACAAAAGCAAAAGATGATCTGAATCGAAGTATTTGACAGGAATGTGACTGAGTGTTAGAGTGTGGTAATAGCCTGTATTACCACAAGTTTCATGTGCACCAAACTCATTCCATACGGAGTAAGGATCCCCCAGGCGGGGACATTTTTGTCAACCCAGACTCATATACACAAGGCATGCAAAAGTAAAAAGTGTTTTTACTTTTGCACGCGCAACAAAAACAAGTGGAACCATTTAATTTACTTTCTATGAGGTAACCTTGATTTGATGAAATCAAACAGTGTAAAAAATCAATTTGGCGGGATTTGTACTGAATGTACCAGTTTGAATATTTAAACGAATTTCTCACTTGATAGTTAATATTTTTAAACGTTTGATTTCTGTGCTAGCTGCAATGACACTCGTCCGTGTGTTGGGCAGCAGAATCGTGGTTCGAAGAAATATTGTGCTGTAGACAAAAAAGCAAGCGGCCAAAAAAATCAATACCTCGTATTGCTTCCAACCAATCCGTCTATTTCGTAGCACATCGATTATGAGTCGATTGAAAAAGTCATCGATAGTCCCTCGTAAGCTTTTGTAGTGGTATTGTACAAGTCTGAAGTTTTGAAAACAATCATGAACGCATATTTCTTCTCCCCACTTCCACAGTTCCACATATTTCTAAGCGAATTCATATCTGAGGATCTCGGTGGCCGTGGATGGGATATTGTCTCATTAGCCTTCTTGTAACATTTAGCGCCCCAACGGGAAGTAAATAATCATATTGGAAGATTATTTTCAGTAGCTCTGACAAGTGACCTTTTCATCACCAGTCACTGCCCGAATAGCATATATGATCTGCTTCGTGACTGCACTTGTGATTTCATGCCTCGAATTTCTTCCGTCGACCTTCTGGAATTTTGGCAATCGAGCGTGGGGACATGCCTAATTTACATATCTTGTTAAACTGCCACACGTTCTATTTTTCTAAGCTGATCATTTCTGACCGATAAAGATATACTCATTGGTGAGTAACGAAGTTATGTTTCGTGTAAAATGTCAAAAAGAACAGGCAGCAAAGGAAATGCCCACAATCTCAGCCACACCAATGCGAGGGTGTATGGGTATCAAATTTTTGGAGACGAGACAAAATTGAACCATTCTTGCGAGGTGACTTCTCTCCGTAGGATGCTGAGACAAGATCGGCCAAATCAAATGAGAAGAAAGCAGATCGGTGCTTTTGAACGTGTGTAACATGATTCACAGAAGTCCATCGATTCGACCGGGGGTGTTTTGTAGACCTATATACATTCCCACATATGTGCATGTACGTATGTATGCATGTATGTATGCATGCATGCATGTATGTATGTATGTATGTATGTATGTATGTAC
>LUCM01011376.1:149006-187275 GCA_008360955.1 Fasciolopsis buskii
GACTTCGTGACAATCCCCTAATTTGTCTTAATTAGCCAGTCATAATGCGAGATCGAGCCGGGGCTGATCAATGGGAGATGAGAAATATGAAAATCAAACACGGCTTATTAGATTAGGAACGGTGACATGCAGTGAAACCAAAAGATTTTGCGAGTCAGGTACCAACCAACCAATTTCCGCGATCCACCAGTAAAACGACTGGAACTGGAAGATGGTGCATGTGATCAATGAAACGAGAAAAAAACCAGAAGAAACGATGAGAATAATGGCATTGCTAATAAATTACCTCCTGGGAACCGATGGTTTTTCACTGTCCCGGTGGATCTCGCGGGAACGGACAGTTTCGGCTGGCGGTTATCGAAATTCAATAGACAACCATAAAGGGATATTGAGCCAACAAACCGATTGTTTGTTTTTTCCTGAACTCAACATCGAAAACATCGACCATGTAGACTCAGTTTTCTCGATCGGATAAACGAAAAGACGACATCAGGGCCGAATGACGTAAGGAGTGTATCGAAAAATCGATGCGCCATGTATTGGATTTTATTGTGAATGATATAATGTTAACAACACAGTGTTGTTGGCAGATGTAATGCGCCAACGTTTCGACTACCGTGGGTAGTCTTTCTCAAGGCAAGTTTGTAAAACGTTGGCTTTTTACATCTACCAACAACTCTGTGTTATTAACATTATATCATTGACAACAAAAGTCTACATATTCTAATACAGAATACAATCCTATGGCTTTTTTGATCACTAATAACTGTCACCGAACTGCAAAATTGATTGGCTAACAGATTAATCGATCTATTTGTTCCATAGGAATCCCTGTTGTTTTAACGATAATTGGATTTCAGCGACTTTGCTCCCACAGAATGTGAGATTGGTTTTATCCGAAATTTGGTTTACAGGCTACTTGAAGTGGACACACATGAGGGATACTGAGCGATCCGTGCGGCGGCGGCGGTGGGGGGGGGGTTGAGCGAACGGTGCGGGCATTTAATCCCGGCACTTTGCTAAAGTGGATAGCCAGCAAAATGCATGCCAAAGTTGGCCACAGAAACTCGCGGGTAGCGCAGAATTTGTGAATTCCCCAATACAACTACCGTATGCAAATAGTAACTGTTACAATGTGTGTCTAAATATGTATCGGTAACCAAGCCTCTTAATTGCAGAAAAACTTTGACTAAATCCTTGTCTGGATAGTCAGCTTCGACAAGCAACAGTACAGAGATAACCCCTGAGCTGTTTGAACGCTGGTAGTACAGTTACAAATCATTGGCCAGCACAAATCACTTCGGCATTCGACAGCGTTCACTTCGGAATTGTTAGGCAGTCAATGAAAAAAGTGCTTGCTTTTGTCAGTCATCACGTGCTCCACGAGATTGGCGCACGAATAGGAGAATCCAAATCACACGAGCTGTTGTTTTGTTTTACACGGGGAAACCAATTCAAACCTAAATTAATTCGTACACGCATGTTTAGACGTCTGCACACGGAATTATGAGGCCAAGTGACAGAATCTACTCTAATTCAACCTTGAAAGCTGATAACCGATTAGAGGATTGGTAACAAGGCAAGAAATTCATGACGTCTTCCACATAGTCAGAAGAAATCGAGTCATCGAGGACACATCAGATTAGTGAGCCCAAGTACTTTATCATTTCGAGCAAATAGCCTAATCCTGTATAAGTTAGAACCAGTTTGCGGCTGAGGTTGTGACCAGTGTCAACGCTAAACCCTAACATAATGCGAACCGCGTGAATGGATCATCCGTTTGTTCCCATCGCCGTAGTCTTCCCTCCCAGCACACGAGCCGTTACTTATTTCAATCTCGTCTTTGACTGTGTTGGTCATTTTGATCGCTACAAAATAATCACATGTTTATATGTTGGTTGAAATTGTTCAATTTATCTGTAAGTTGACAATTTCCATTTTTTTGTCGAAAAAATGTGACTTTGAGGCCAATCTTAGGAAGCAGTTGGGAATGAATTCCAGGCCAAAAAAGACTCCAGCTCTTTCCAACCAGATCGTCAACCAGTCAATGAACAACTCGTAGATTCCTAGGATAACGAAAACGAGTCAATACTCCATGTGTGGTTGAAGAGAAAGACTAATTTAACAAGCAAAATAGATCTCAAATTTGTGGGAACAATTTGAGTTACACGACTCCGGGACGAGATAAGGAATCGTCCGAGTACACCAACATATGCCGTCTCAAAACAATGCAGACTCCTGAGATGAGGCTCAAAATCAAATTTTCTGCTGAGATAAACTGACCATAAGGGAAACAGAACATTCACACAAAAATGAACGAACAGTGAACACGGACCGACTTGTGAAAGATCAAAGAATACCTAACATTGACCGGTGGCAGTCAAATAGATTCAGCATATGTCAACAAAAAGGTCGGAGATTCGAATCTCAAATGAGCCGGTCACTTTGGGGGTAGACGGTTACCCACTGTCGCCCGGCTCGTTACCACATCCATATGTGTTTCTATGACACTCAGTTTCAAGGTCATGGTTGTCGATCGCCCCTCCCTGTGCAGTAGCGTTGGCACATTCCACCTCCACAACAATCATAGTTCACGAATGCAATAGAAAAGCACGCAGCAAGCAGCCTAGTTGTCACGGCAAAAAGCCAAAGGTGAATTTTATCACAAGGGCAAACGTGATATTTCTCGCACCGAAATAAAGTACAAATTAGGATTAGTATGGAGGGTTGAGAATAGAGTAGGTAAAACAATACAAAAAGGACGCATGAATCAAAAGGTCGACCTGGAACAAAGTGGACGAAGTTCCAAGAGAAACAGAGCGTAAAGTTCAACGTTCGACATGCGAATCGACCGGACGAAAATGTATGCAAAGTCAAGAGATGGGACGTGATTGAAACTTATTTCGGTAACACAGTGCCTTTTATAGTTCGGGGACTGAACATCTGGAGAATAGCCTAGAGATCCCAGTTTTTTGACAACCCCTCTATCCTTCCTTTCAAAAATCTTACAAATTCGAGTTGCCCTGATTGAGTAGAATACTGAAAAAAGCCGCACCAATTTTATTTGATTGACATCTATCCTGATTAGTCATGTGTTCTTTCGAAACTAGTCGACTATAGTCAGTAGTTATCGATCGACTCCCGACGGATTCCTGAACCTACATGCCTACCTTGTTTTGATCGTTTGAAGGCAAAAAAATGTTCCGCTTTGTTCATGAGGGACTACTAGCAAAACGGGAGTGCGGTCGATAGTTGCTCGGACCGAGCACGTGAAATAAAATACGCCTCCAATCCGTATACCAACGGAATGCGAAATGCCTATCAACGTTGTTTGGCAACGCTGATATGAATAAAAGATCGATTGGTTTTCGCCTTTATTCAAATTGGTCTAACCACGAAACTTTAGCCCCGTCAGTTGAAAACAATACGTTGCAAGTGACACCGGGACGCAAATCGTAAACAGCGATATTGAAGCGGAAATTTGTTCCAGGTAGAACACGAATTGTCCGAAAAAAAGTGAATCAACCCGTGTTTGTACAGTCGAGAATGTGCATGCGTTTGCACGTGTAGATGGGGTAGGAAAAAGGAGTCCAACGAGTCCGGTTAACATATTCGATAGACCTTCAATGGTTGCGAATATGACTGAGAATTTGTTAATGGCGCGATACCTCAAATGAACCAAAAGATCAATGAACAAAATTTCACTCTATGCCTCATTTGACCACTTTAAAAAAAGGTCGCTCTACCATGCTGGGGCTCTAATAAAGCAAGTGGTCGAGAAATTCAGTAAGTAAAACTTTTGCAATAAAGGGGTACAAGTCCTATGTCATGGCAGGTCACATTCGCCAAAAAACAGTGCTACGAACCGAATTTTGTGGTATCTACATTGCGAGCACTTGTCCGCCCAGTGTCGATCACGCCCTCGACACTACCAATGCTTTTTCTCGGCCGATTATTTGTTGACCATGAACTCGGTTCATTCACAGGTGGCTAGGAATTCGGTAGTGATTACGCTGTCCGATAGACAACAAGCACATGTCAATTGGCTGCATAACAAAGAGCAATTTAAAAGGAAAGATTGAAGAACAGTTAGTGATTTCCTTCAGACCCTCGAACGATATCGTCAGCCTAGTTACTGTAGATATTTGCAATTTACTTACCTTTTGTTCTGGCTTGGAATTTTGGTGAAATCTTGGGGATGAAGATTAACTGGACGGTGTTCTCGATGTCTAGTTGACTGCCACTCGGACTCCACTTTTCACGCAAAATTCCCAGGTCATCCGGTCAACCTTACACACTAGCGAATCATTAGACCCTAGTTTCGCTTGTATCATGGCGCATCAATGGTGCATAGCATTCATCGCACCCGGCGTTTAGACCAGGGGCTTTCCAAATGGAACGCGCGCGTGCTGCCACTGTACAACCAGCTTGGCGTTTAGCTCGTAAACGTTTCACCTTACCAGCCTAGCTCAGTATTTACAAAACTTTGAGTTAAGTCTGTTCGGGTGTTGTCCTCAGTGACAGCCACCAATGCCCGACAACCTGGAAGAGAGACACGGTGCATGTTCCATTAACTCCAATCGAATCCCTCTCACCAGGCCAGATCTTCTCAGCAATAAACTAGCCCTTTCATAAGTTCATGCCATATCACTTAGAGCTCAACACTCGGCGCTTCAGGTCAAGCGAACTGACCACGGGGCCAAACATTTCAATCTCGATGCATGAAACACGATTGCAGATTTTTGTGAATGAACAGATGTTCCACTTGTTTTGTCTGGTTCCTTATTCTAATTCCAAACTCACGACTCTCTGCCAGATTTTTAGTACTGTCTATTTTTGTACGAATGTTATTATCCGTCGGGGCATTACAGTGTTGCCACCCATGGAGGACTTTGGCCAGCACTCAGTTTATATTTATCATAATTGCACTTGACAATTCATTTTCACACTTGACTAGTCGAGGTGCAGTAATAATAAGCATCATCTCGACCCAACGGATTATCCCTTCCAAAAAATGGGTCACAGAAGGATGACAAGCACAAGAGGATTGCATGTGTGAACATCCTTGACAAAGTGACCGCGGATATCACAAAATCTGTGGCAAAACTACGTCTCACAGCTGAATCACGTGATCTAACATGATTTTAACATTATGTTGTTACAAAAAACTTTACCTTGTGCTGAGTTTCTGTACTCTGGACAATGATCAACGTGTAACAGGCATTTTCCATACTAGTGTCCAACGACAAACAGAAAAAATGACCCACTGGGAACACTTTTGCTTCGTGAAACTTCTAGTTGTATGCACAATGCATTTTGGCTCCGCACATCTGGTCCCGCCCATCTTTCAGATGGTTGCCATATTAAGGTTAGAAGTATTCGATTGAATCGTCACTTGAGAACTGTGAACACATGTGAGACATAGCTGATCATATCAAACACAGTTCCACGTCGAAATTTAGTAAGAACAATAAAACGGGCACCGGTAAAACATTTACGACAATGGTCGCTATATCCAGATATACTGTCGGAGAGAAGATAATCAAGGAAAAAGGTGAATGACAATCCGCCAGTTGATCAATCGAATAATCGATCAATCCGCCAGTCAGTAGACGAATAAAGAAATCTATCTCGCCAACGATCAACAAATTAGCTTATTCATCTACCTATCCGTACTTCCACTACTTGGTCATTACGTTGTACAGCGTGCTTGTGTAACAGACATCTAACTGTCAGCCAAAGTTTTTAACCTGTTCAATAGTTCTCGTGTGTTATACATCTTCGTGTCTTGCTCTCTATGATGAATGCTTCATGAAAATTTTTTTAAGGTTCATCCATCACTGGTCTACGTTCGAAAGAGTACCGGTTAGCGCGAACCCGACTGTCTTTTTATGTTACTCATGCAAAGTACTCAGATGTGACTTCAGAAGCGAACTTTCAAAGGTGATTCTAGGTGCAAGCTTTTGGCCATAGACTGTAAAGTCCTCCTTCTAATGTGAAGAACTGCTTCAGTTTCGATCTCAGCAACCAACGGAAGCCAAAAATCGAATGCTAAACCTTGTTCTCGAAAGAGAAAAGTTAGACAAAATGCATGAAATGTGCTATTTTAGCAGTCGTCGTTCAAAATTGAACGAAGATCTAGGTGTGCACAGAAGATGCTATGTGAATTTGCCACCACAGATTTGTGGTGTCAGTGTGAAATCGGCTAATCAACCATTAAAAAATGGATTAAGATTGCCGCGGTAGAGTCGATCCAGCTATGGGCTCAGAACCATGATTGTCTCGGATAAAAGAAATCCCGAGATTGTCATTACTTAAGTAACCATGATTTCCGGTATTCTTAAAACAAGGCGGAGAAATGTGTTGGCACCTCTGAGATTAGGAAAAGAGTTTTGTGTTATGGAGGTCACTTGTTGGACGAGACTCGAAATTTCAATAGGCAATCATGGATGAAGCATGCGTCGGGCACACTAGAAAAGTGACTCCGTTGGTAAACGCTGTTCAAGGTGGTCAGTAAATGATGTGGCTTTTGGAGTGTGGAAAACACCCTCTACGAATGACTGTTTCTAGTAGGTCGAGTTAGGTTACCGGATTGGAGTCTACCAGGTTCCCAGTTTCTGTCCCTGGAGATCTTGGGCGATGCAACTAGATGTTGCGGTTAGTGGTGTTCACGTAATCTAGATGTTTCAGATTCCTTCCAAGTCTTCCAACTTATGCGCTTTATTTTTCCTTTCGCTGATATTCAACACAACAAGGTAGCAATGAAAACCAGAATGCATGCACATGTGTGTGTGTGTGTGTGCACGCGTGAGTGAAGTAGTTGGCCGTAAAAACTGAAACAATCCGTTTCGAGTATTGCGCTCTAAAGCTAAATGCTGGCTTCGTATTTGTTGTTGTGTGATAGCAGTAATGAGTTTTCCTAAATTATTTCGACCATTGCTAACATCGTCGTTTGGGTCTAGATGCGTGTATGACAATTCCACTCCTCGAATCGACCCATACGCAATCTTCTGCTGTCTCGGGAATTGGTAAACACGAATTCTTCATGAAATAATTCACCATGTGATACCACCGCTCAACTCACCGTAAAGAAATCATGGAAGCACTGAACAGCTGTTTCATCCTTGTTAGGCATTATCAGCAGTGCATATCCACCGCGCGCGAACTGTAGGTCATATCCAAAGTGTTTGTCGTACCTAGGCTACATGCAGAGAAGTCATCTATCAGTAGGAATCGACTGCTTGAGCTAGCGGACAGTAACCGTGCAAATCAGTGACGGATAGGTGCAACATCATGTGGTGAAGTTCAACAAACCGTTCGGGGCCTGCCCGGTAGCGTAATGGCTAGGGCGTTCGACTCAGAATCGTTCGTTCCGGGTTCGCGTCCCAGTTCGGGTGCGGTGGATACGCACTGCTGAAACAGCTGTCCAGTGCTTCCATGGTTTCCTAAAGTTGAGTTGAGCCATGATATCACATGGTGAATTATTTCATGAAAACATTTAACCTCCTACTACTAATATGTACCAAACACGAATTCGTTGATATTTTTATCCGGAAATTCGGCAGACTAATTGAAGGCTCGTTTGAATTCCGAACACGTTTGGTTGTGAGTCCACGTAAACGGGCTACAGGCTTTTTTCCCATTCTCTAATTATGTTGCGGTGATGAGATTTTCGTTTCGCTTTTTTATTTGAGCAAAAGCCCATATAGAACTTGATAAAAAACTCCCAAATACTGATGCGGATATGCGCGACAAATGAAACCAACTTTATCGGCCCGGTCATAAACTCATTAAACTTGTTCACAATCAGTCGGTCGTTGCAGAGGTTTAACGACAATAAAAAACACTTTTCGCGGGCGCGCGCACAAACACACACACATACACATACACATACGAAGTTGCGAAGTCCAGGTGCATCACAGGAACTAATGGATATCATTTTCTCCACTTGTGCATCACACATCGAACGGTTCATTCTGGTGTCAATATGCTTTTGTCGACATTTGTTTGTTTGTTTGTTTTTAAACTAACAATTATGTCATCGAATTTGTTAATCGCTTGGTAGTGATCGACATAATTCGGATACCCATACGTGAGTTGTGCAAAGAGCATGTGGAGATCGCAACTGTTTTTCTTTGTGATTTATTTTTTCATTACAAACAACTTATGCAACCTTGTACTGAGTTGCAAATCGATAATGAGTATTCCATGATGTAGTACACGAGGTTCTGATAACTCCATCCTGTTTATCTGCTATTCATGTAGGAACCAAATGAGCCACAATAATAAAATTCGTCATGCTGGTGGATCGATCTGTTGGTGTTAGCGACAAATGCACAATTCGGAGACATGGCCGCATTAAACAGACTAATCACAGTTGTTGGAGTGCGTTAGTAACTCCAGGTTGACTGAATGACGAAAATCCCAGTATCGGAATGCGAACAGGCCATATTGAGGGTTAGTGGTTCGCGGTCAATGTCCGATGGTTCGACTGAATGACATTCTTGAGACGTGCAATTTTGGGTTCAGCTCAGACAATTGAGGTCAAATCGGCGGTACGAGATCGAAGGTGCTTTCACATCAGTAGGATTTAGTGCAACGAGCCATGTGAGAAATTGTAAATTCTTTTCTACTGAAAACTTTTATTTTATTCCACGCCGATGTCATTCGGCCACAACTATCCAAGGGTACAATTTTTTTTCGAGTGTTGATATTCATGTGTGCGATAACGGAAAAATGTGAAAACCACGGCGGGGTGGGCTCGGTTGTGAGGATGATACTGCATTGGACCATCGGAGGAAGACTGAAGTGACCGTGGACCAAATTAAGTCATCGGTCTGAAGTGTAAGAAATGACAAGCCTTAACATTTTGCAAAGTGATCTACGCTGTAAAGTTTCTCACAATCGAATAAAGGCGGGGCGGACCATTTTAGGTTTGTGGGTTGCATGCGCCATCTTATTTTCCCTAGTCCAAACCGAGAACACAAGGGATAAACAGCTACAGACGCAAAAGTGGTTGGACCAACACCGGTGCTGCTCCAGCCACTGGAGATCTCCAAGTCGTGAACAATAGTACACTTCTATTTTCCCGTATACAGTAGATCCCGTATTTGTATTGCGCCGCGCTACTCGATCTCCATACAAAAACCAAGTGTTTTGCAGTCTTTCGCGCTTTTTGTGCCTCATGTGAACATCATTTCAAGTCATTCAGAACGCACCACTACCAGACAGTGAATACCGGCACTTTACTCCGTTCGTCCGTTCAAACCATGCGTTCTTGTACGCATTGAATTGTGCGTTTCAACCGAGTGGATACCAATTTAGGTGTCTCTCAAACCAAACTGTACGTTCTAACTGAACGGCATTTCTGCGTGGTGAATGCGTTTGCTCAAATTCGCACTAGGAGAACAGTTGAACATCCGACTGAATGCATTTGTTCGACCTCTGCTATGTCGTCTTCATGTTTTGTTTAAACAGACCGGCAAAACAGACTGTCAAGGCAAACTATAGGCCAGGAGTGCTCAAATGGATCACGCATCTATCATCCGAAAAAGTGCAGAGGTTCGAATCCCAGTTCAGTCGGCCACTTTGATGGCAGACGAGAATTCGTCGTTACTTTGCTTTTCGCCAGTCCTGATCTGACGGGAATGTGGAGAGGGAGGGAGAAGAATTTATGTGATTCTGTGCTTCTTCAACGTTTCCGGTCACGGCTGCTAATTCCTAACCCGCCTTGTTAGGAGGAGGAATACTCATTTCCACAAGGCAAGTAATAAAACATTACAATACTAAAGAAGAAGTACATGGTTTGTGTGCACTGATGTCCACTGAGTGTTTAAAAAACGAGTGCAGTTCGATAATTGTGAACGTGCACACTGGGCATTGAAACAGTGTGAGGATGTAAACTCCTTGTGTGTGACACTTAAATGGATGGCGATATCAGGGCAAAACAAGATATCACCCTTACTTGCATGAGAACTCGTATCATGTGCTAGAATTTTTCAACTCGTACGGTACGCAGTGCTAAAGCTACGAAAGTAGTAATGAACCCAAAAATGTCCCATATGACAACGCCCTCGTGGTAGTTATATCAGTGATAGTGGTTATAATGGTGGTGGCGGTAGTAGTAGTAGTAGTAGTAGTAGTAGTAGTAGTAGAAGCAGCAGTAGTAGTAGTAATAGCAATAGTAGTGATAACATCAGTAAAATTACCAAACGAATTTACTCACGTGAATGAAACCGTTTGACCAAATCCGACTGCATGATTAAACTAACTAACATTGTCCCTCTGGCTTTCGTTCGGTTCGTTACCATGTACGTTGGTATTACTGTATAATTTTTCAATCCGTGTCATGATAACCGGCACTCCACGGTCATCCAGTTAGTCCGCGGTTTTTTTTCGCCTGTTACTAGCTACACTTTCCATTCGGGTACGTCAAAACATCGAAATTGCGTTTTTCAATAAAAAGAATACTTTTTACTTTCTTTATTAATGAAGCAACAGTCCACATCATTTTCAGGAACAAGGTAACCTCCAGTGGTAGGCAGTAAAGTACAGAATTTGACAGACGGTAAAGGGACTCGGACCCGCGACTTTCAGAAGGGAACATCACAATGTTGACCGCTCGACCAAAACCGGTTAACGGAAAATTTACAGAGTCACAAAAATGAATGATCGATAGTGTGCCGATGGTACTGATCGATTGGGCAAGTGATGACGCCGTTAGCCGGTTTGGCGTATCAACTTTTAGATGCACAATCAAATATTCTCAAGCGTCTAATATTAGTTCCAAATCGCCGAAACGTAAATCTAATCGAACACGTAACAATTACGGATTCCCTTGTTGGATACCTATCAGACTCGGCAATACACAGGATGTTCTTGTCAGGGTAAGAAGGGTAACATTCTAAATCGTCCGTTGAAGATCTCGTTTCCTCAAAAACACTTGAATATTCGCTCACTTTTCACCGTTTGCCTGTTAAACAGACTGTGCCGAATCAATAATCAGTCGGACATCGAAATCACATCATCAAAGCTTTAACCTACTAGAATATGAATGCATGCATGCTTGCTAGATCAGACGTGGTATGAATCCAATTTGCCTTAGATATCAACCTGTCTACTCTGTTGCCAAATAATTTTAGAATCCTCCAACGTACATTAACCATTAATCGATTATTCAAATACGCTGATGACGTGGTCTCTATCAGTCTGCATTCGGAATAGAGGATTTCGTCAACTTTTCCAACAACTCGTCTCAAACTGTCAAAATGAATTGAATGTTTGTCTACTTTCTCTCGTTCTGCTTACTCTTCGGAACATTGTTTCATTAACCAAAAACCATTCACCAGGGTAAATTCCGTCAAACATTACGAAACTACTATCGATATAAAACTGAGATGGTGGCCTTACGTGGCCAATTGTCTAAAGAAACCACGAAGACTTTCTTTTTGCCTAAGAGGACTGTGGCATTCACGAGTAAAACAAAATTCCGTCTCCCCGATCGTCTACCAATGCTTTTGCCACTCGCTCCCCTGTTGTTCACCTGTCATTTTGCCGACTTGTGATAGAAGGACTGTGGAACCCGTTACCGTGGTTTCTCACTCATTAGGGGTGTATTTCCCGTACCAGTGAAAAACTGCATTTATTCGCGTGCAAGAAAAAAATGCACAGAAAAGTCTTTAGGATCCCATCCAGTCTTTTACACACTAACCTTTCAAAATGCCGTTCGCACGACAGGGCATATTCTACCTGCGGTTATATACACGCGCACATAAATGGCCCTAGAAACCCGGTTATTTGCTTCTTAGATCGAATTCTCACCAACTGTGACTGATCTTCTACACAAACCCAGTAATTCGACAAATTATTTTTTCATTCTGACTGTTTTGCCCGACGACTTGGACGAGACGATGAACGCGTCCAGTTTTGAGTGAAACGCGGACACTTTTGCGCCCACAAAAACCTGTGCAAATACAAACGAACATGCATTAACGACGAAAGCGTTGAGAAAAACACTGAAATTTTTGGAACCAGTTTATAAATAAAATTAGACAACCACCGGACACCTAGCTGACAAAGGTACGTCTAGAATGATTTGTCAACTTCCTGAGAGTATTCAGCTTGTACTAGGCACTTGTTGCCAAGTATCAATAGGTACTGATTGTTCACGGTCCAATAGTCACGTGACCAGTGTGTATGGTTTTGTTTTATCCAGATCAGTTTTTCCATAATATACAAAAACTATGGGCTAGTTGGACTGTCACAGTGTTGTTTTTTGTGGTGACAAGTGATCCAACAATAGACGAAACGACTTCTTCATTCGAACGAATAGATCACGAGGACAGTGTACTTTTCGAATTGGCCAAATATGCTTATCTCTCATAGCAGTTTCGTAGCTGTTTGTTTTTCGCAAAGCAAAGACTCACAAATGACAGACAAAAAAATGTGAAGAAGAAGAGTATTTTATGTTGTGCGAGTTGATCGATTAGAAAATGGTCGTTTATAAAAAAAGAAACAAACAAGAGGAAGAAAACATGAATTATTTTGCCAGTTCAGACGAAGTAGAGAGGAGAAAATACGATTTGCCTTCTGCAATATTTTTTCTTCGAAATATAAATGGCAGAAATAAGTCGTTTTTCGAATGTCAATTGGCGAAACAACTGGGCTAGAAAAATTGTCATAAATTCACACACACACACACACACATACACACACACACACCACTTGCGGACTCGGACTAAGCTATCGTACTCGCGAAAGATGCATTTCCTAACTTTGTCACATTGTTTATCTATTTTTCTTCTCTAAAAAATCTTAACTCATCATCATTACGTCAGTTTAGATTTCAACACACATCATCCATGACATGTAAAATTCGTCGTTGCTGAACAAATTTCTAGGTAAAATTACCTAATTGCCAATTTTATTGCCTCACGCTGACTCCGTGTCATGTGATCCATTTATCCATCCTCATCCATCGTGAACAGATATTCAGTTAATTTTGAAAGTTTCATTCATTAATAATAATACAAATATTTGACTATCATTAACAAATAATTATGAGAAATTATGAACGGTGAGCTTCACAGTAACCGATTGACAAATAGAATGAACCTCTAAACAAAGTTCTACAGGACCGAGAATAAGGTAATTACTTAACATTCCATTCCATGGACTAATATGCCTTTATGTTGTGTGTTCATCCAAACAAGAATTCGTTGATCGATAATCGTTGAATGAGGATCGGAAATGCCAGTTTTCGGTTAGCCAACTTTGGTTTCGAAATCTTGACATCTCGTAAAGTCATTCGATAAACGAAGCACAAATCGCACAGTTTGGAGATGGAACGCGGAAAGTGATGTGACCAAGGATGGAAAATTTACTTAAAACCAAAAAATGTGACGAGCACTTTGTTTAGGACAATAACTTGCTGTGCTGAAAAATCTTCGTTTGTATCCATAAGATTTTAATACGGATCGGATACAAGGAGGCCTAAGCAAATATCATGAATTTTTTTACGCGTTTCCTTTAATAAACCCTTTTGCAGACTTTAATAAGGCCAGTTAAAACGTGGGTGACCTTGACTGTCCAGGTAAACGTGTCTGAACAAGAAAAAAGATCCCATTGGAGCATGAAAACCTTTTACACATTTTCGGAAGGACCCAGGAATTACCTTCGTTCGCATTCTTTTATCCTTTATTCCCTTTATTTAAGAAATAACAATGCACGTCATTTTTCAGGAAAGGATTCGAGGTCAACGAACGAATGCCGAGCGGGGAAGTTGACTGGCGGTTTGAGGGTTCGAACCCTGGACCCCCACTTCCAAACGCCGCGGGCCTTACTCACCTGACCAGCGCCGGGACACAAGGTGGATTGCTCAACAGGAACACTTATCTTATCGAGTAATATAACCATAATTACCTCTGTATGCACAGACTAAAAATAATTACTTGTTAACTAGGATATTTTATGCAACCTGAGGTCTATTAATAATGGTTGATCACGAACAGGAAAATTTACGTTCAGGGACGATCTTGATTCATAAAAGATTGATCACGCATCAAGGTAATTTAAGTGCGCTGTGTAAATCGAACACATTATTATCGTGACCTTGAAGCAATGAGCAATAAACAGCAAAATAATCTGATACAATAATGTAAAGAATAGTGAACTGACTAGAAAATCTCTGCCCAATTGAGATTTCGTATTTGAGCTTCGCCGATATTTCAAACTAAATGAAATCGCCATTTACGCAGTATCACACGAATAAACTTGCTCGAGAGCAAGCCTTTCATGGAAGAATTCAATTACACCAGAACACAAGTCCAGGGTAACTTATGAGCATGTTAAAATTTCACATCATAGAGACATTACCTAGATCCTGAAACAAATAATTGTCGATACTTCATGCATCGTTGTTTGCATAGAGTTGAATAATATTTAAACAACTCAAGTGTTAGTGGATATGGAATATGAATTAATGGCGCAATAAATCAGGAAATTTAGTTATGGTGCGCAAAAAAAGAAAATACGAAGCGTCTTAATCTGGAGAGGCGTTAATTTTGTTGATAGATGCATGGATTGGGTTGACCCGCAGAACATCTATAAAATGGATATTTTTATAGGGTGATATTTTGGGAAGTGTATCTCGCTTTCTTATTCCCATCTAAGTTGTGTAGTCTTACGCGAATGGAATAGGAAAAGTCTTGCAAACGGATCAAAGCAGAATGCACAGTGGATAAAGGAAATTTTTGTCGTTGTGGCAATGGGGTATACCTTTGATCCCAGGAAAGCAGAAGAAATTAAAAGGATAGTAACTCTATCAGAACTTGGTACACATGTTATCCTGCGTGTTTTTTTTCACTTTGACGTAAATCGGACGAAAACACACACAAGTTTTATACAGAAGCAAACCATGGACTGAATCTTGATCCTATCCGAAATATGTTTTTTCGTGACGTGACAATTTAATAAGCTATCTAATCAGTAGGCATTGAAGTGGAAATTCTCATACCTTTGTGAAGTATGAGGTAAAAGCATTTTCATACTCCAGTTCTTAGACATCACTTCAGATTGACCATATAATTAGTGAAGGATAGTAGCGAACCCATCGATTGGCACTGTTTTATCTATGTTGCATTTCAACCAATATATGCCTCAGATTGTAGTGAATAAATTTCACTTTGTTCTCCCTGACAAGTTTTGCAATGCTTCGTGATTGAGATATACACTTGGTGGCTAAACTGGGATGGTGACTAAATTTCCAGCCTATTTCCTGATTCAATAACCCCAACGGTTGCAGATAATTATCGAATAGACTCCCCAGCTGTCATTGAATAAAAGAAATCCAAATATTGCTTTGTTTATGCAGTTGTCTATTAATGTGGAAATTGTTCACAAAACACTCGTTTCATGAGTTTCTGGGTACTTGTATGTATACGTACATGTGCATGAATGGACTAAGTATTCCCTAGTCGTCGTACCATCTAAATAAGATTCAGGATGTTTCAGGATGTCTAAATATGAAATGGTTTGACACTGAGGAACCGGATGCGTACATTTGGTGTGCGGGAATGACAGCGAGACCAAATGTGTGATTCCGTGAGCCTTTCTTGTTTAACTGCCGCCTGCGCTGTACTCCAAGATTTTTTTCTCTAACATTCCGAAGGTCTTAGTGTTCACAGAATACATTAAATTACGGCCGGCGGTGGCCAAACGGATAAGGTTGCGGCGTTCGGACGTGAAGGTCGCGAGTTCGAATCCTCCCACTGCCGGTCAAATTCCCCACTTGGCAGCCCTCTGCTGGCTGCGGCTGCCTTCCTCAAAATTGATGTACTTTGTTTCATTAAGAAAGTAAGTAAAAGACAAAAATCATGGACCTATCTCTAGGTTACCCCTGCGAAATCTGTTTGTAGACTGGGTTACACCCAGTTCAAAATGAGTGACCTGGTTTGCTTATCCGAATATGAAAAATGAAGACATATTGAGACATAAAAATTCAACAAACTGATTCGGAAGGACGTCGGACTTTTCCCTAAGTTGTTGGCAAATCGAAGTTGCTTTTTCATCAGATAATCGATCGACGATTATGCTTCTAGGTGCAAGCCAAAAAAATTGTTTAACAACTGAAAGACTCTACGTAAGTGAGATACATTATCAACTGTCGCTCGTGAACTGCAAAATTTTCGCCTAGGATGAATTTTGGTCTCAGCCCAAAATTATCTCCACATTGCGATCATCCAAATGGACCACGCAAGATGTTTATGCCCTTATTCTGACAGTACAATAATGACCGGGGAAAAAGTCGAATTTCTTGATATTGCGATGAGATGGTGATGGTTCAATTTGCCCGCATTCGATGCCCAAAAACAAAAAGTACACAATTTGCATGATAATAAGTGGATAAATTTCGTCAGGGAAGTGCTTCGAGAAAGAATACTAAACGCAGCAAAAGTCAAAGACAGATTTATATGGAATAATGTTAAACACTACGACACAAGTTATTTCGCCTTCCCATACCGTTCTCTCTCTCTGTATATATATATATATATATATATATATGTATAAGTACATATATTCTCGTGAGACATAGCAAATCGGAGTGCACACGTATAAGGATGTTTGGACAAGAGAGTACGAGATACGCATACCTGACGAGAGACAATAACCGCGGTCTTGTGGTCCCGGGAAAATCTTGTTCACTCATCCAGATACTACTTACAATATACATATATATACATACATATATTGCATGTGTATATAAGCCAATCACCTTAATTATTCTTGGTTAATTCAATTGCTGAGGAACGGTTAGATGTGACACTGATATGAAATCCTAATAAGCTAAACTTAAAACTAGCCCCAAGAATGTTTCCGAAAGACACTTTCTGCTTCTGTTTGTTCATTTTCCCACGGCTTGCATTTACTGTTATTAGTACAGTCCAAATGATCTCAGGCTCACTTATTAAACCTGTAAGTGTACTTTGTACTTGTCTTTGCATCCTTCGTAAGCAAAAGATCTGTCAGAAGGGACAATCTGTTCGTTGGTCACAAATTGTTCTTAAGCTCTCACACACGCTCCGCTTGATCAGGACAATGTGAAAATTTGAACGAAGGATAATGACCACCGGAAATATTCGGTTTGTTCGGATTGTATTAAGAGAGGACCACAAATGAGAATTCGTTTGTACTAGCGGAAATTTAATCAATTAAATGTACTTGCCAGTAACTACAAGTTCAAGAGGACACGGAGTCATTAATATAAGCACGTAGAAAAGTACGATTTGAGGAAAGATCAATTCCTTTAGTGTGACCTCATACGAATGTGCCATTGTTTTAGGTTGCCATGGGTACGAATGGCGCTTTAGGTTATACTTTTAATCAGACCCAGGTACCTCGTGAATGGGAGCAATTGACTTTGGATTTTATAAAATTATTATTTCATTCG
The DNA here is from genome assembly GCA_008360955.1 of Fasciolopsis buskii. NCBI lineage: Eukaryota > Metazoa > Platyhelminthes > Trematoda > Plagiorchiida > Fasciolidae > Fasciolopsis > Fasciolopsis buskii. The sequence goes on from LUCM01011376.1 coordinate 166,453, forward strand.
TATTTGACAGGAAAATTTGTTATTGAAACGAAACTGTAAAAATTTCTTAAGGATTGGCCCTACCCACCCCATTATTCCACCTTTCCGGTTGACACGTTGCCCCAAGTAGACAGTCAGTCGCACGCTTGCGACTAGCGCCCAAACTAGATTTTTTGGTCACGAGACCAATATTGTAGTAAAGCAAGCACATTTGTTGACTTATGTATTTCACACGTCGGTTATTGTGTTAGCATGATCATTTATTCTAATGTGACCATTGGAAACGAACTGAACGGAAGTCGCTTGGAAAGACAAAAAAATGCAATCGAATTTTGAAATCCCGTAGGATGTTTCTAGTCACTGAACAAATGCGATTGATCAAGAACTCGTAACTGGGTATTGGTCAAGCTTATGTTTCTCTCCTCACGTCATCTGCAGATCGATTACCAAGGCAGCAAACAAATTTGAACATTCGCCTTTATGGTTTCTCGACCAATCAAACAACAGATGAGGAAATTAGGGAAGACCAATCAGCATTAACTTATCCACCATTTTACCCCAAGGATAAGATTAACTTTTTAGGTTTTACAATCAAAGGGGGCTCTACTATCGCAGATCAACAGTGTCCCACGTCACGAACCCGGGTGAAATAGTCATACACATTATTTCCGCACAACGTGTCGGGAATCATGTCATCGAATCGGTACATGGGCATATTCCATTCGATGTGTGTGGTTTATACTCGGGGCAGAATAATTGAGGGCGAATGAAACGAAATTGAAGCGAACAACAAGTTACTTGGAGAAATCAACACGACGCTGCAGCTGGTTGTTGACTCGGTTACCAGGGTACAGCCAGATTGTTGATCTATTCTCACTCGTTAGGATGATGTCATCGTTCGAATCTGACAATTCCTTAATTATTGAAGCCTAGAATAGCATGTGCAATGGAAAAGTCACTTGCGTAGTGTGCATCGACAAAAGGACGCCATCAACTGGAAGTATATTGGGCTGTTTGGGGATGCAACGAGTGAGCATCCGCATGTGAGTTCATAGGCGGAGGTTGACTCGACGCCTGAAGGATATCGGATCTTGCACCGAGGGTGTTGATATTCGTGCAGTTTTGACAACAACAACCATTAGATCAGTCATGTTGTACTTGTTTTCGAACGAGGCCAAATTCGTATTGTCATTCATGCATTTTTATTCGAATCTGACAGATGAGCCACTCAACTCATGCGACTGATTGCAATGCACGATAGATGTCAGAAACACGTTTTGCGAGCAAGCAAGCTTCTGGGCATAGGCACACAGTGCTAAACTAGACAACATAATGATCAAAACAAGCGTATCTGGGATTATGTGCAGAAGTTATCGTGTGAGTACAACAAACTAGCATTACAGCTAATTTGAAATGACGAGTTAAACAATAATGTCAACTATTCACTCGTCGGTAAAACTCATGGAACCGCTCTGAACGACGACTGTTAGCACATCGGCGCAATGAGTTTCAAACACTGTGGACTTTTGCAAACGAAACTCGGCCACGTGCTGCCTGGATTTGATGCAAACATGTATAACAGTGGTACAAATCGAGTATCACAAATATCATGCCTAACAGGTTAATCCACACTAATGCAGGACAGTTGTTATTGGAATGGGGAATTCACTCGCGAACTAAGCTGGAACCGCATTGGTGGACTCCCGGTTGGCGAGAAAATGCTCGACCACTAAGCTACCGTGAGCACGGCTGTCCAAAACGGAGTATGCAAGCGAACATCCCGTTTTGCACTCCGTTCCCAATCAGGCGGTCACTTTTTGATCTAGTAAAAAATGAGTTCGAACATTTATCCAACGTACGGCTAGCGACGAACTTCTCGTTCAATAATATGAACAATTAGAAGTCAATTTTACGGTGCATAGACGAGGAAACGTATCCAATAAGATGACCTTATGATTGTAACAGGTGCTTCACAAATTGGGCGAAATACTGTGAAGTTACAGCACCTTTACCGTGGTGTAGTCGGAAATCAATAAAACAAAACTAGGTCAAATGACAAGGCATGGTGAGAACTCACAAATCTACGGACAAATTCACAAACATACACACACGCACTAAATCTTGTGTGTACCCCGTGAGAGAACGTGGTGTCAAGTATTACACCCTTCTCATCACGTGCGAATGCGTGCCCCATGTGTGACGACCATGAGGACAACAGTGAAACGAGACATCATTATCAGTGCACTACTAATAAATGAGGTGCTGCTAACCTCAACCTTCTCTTGTTCCAATTCATCGGGAACACGGAATGAGATCGATGTCTTGAATGGCTGACAGATATCGTAACCACTGGTGAACAGCAGTCATGATTCCCATGCGATGTGATGTTGGGTGAACTGATGTGGTCGGGCGATGAGAAAGCTTTAGTTCGACAGCCCTCGACGACTTTATCAGCAGTGGCACGATGCTCGAAACACCAACAAGCTGCAACGGGTCTTTTAGCATTCTAGGGGGTGACCATATCGTGGCGCGAACGGTGGCGAATGTGAACGAAGATCGTAGATGAAAATTCCTAAAAGGAAAATACTATCACTTGTAACATCAAAAGAAAAATTGAATTATTCCCATTCGTCGTCACACAGGAAAAAAAGATCCTTCCATCGTAATTCAGTAGTACTTGCTAAACACGTAGCTGACATCATCCTACTGTAATAAATGATAACCACTTGGGCACGGCGATTCAGAGCAAGTACTGTTAAGGGACACATATCATCGGCATATGGCGAGTGGAAGTATGGTCAGTCCAATCTGTCAACCCGACGATTTCTGTTCGTTGTGGGTTTACGTCAATGACCCCCCCCCCCATGGGGCCGGTGACGAATCGGTTTCACTTGAGACCAACTGGGTCTTTGGCACACGTAAAAAACAGAACTTCATGTTATCCTGAAGTACCTTCAGGTTATTGCCAAGAGAGCATCCGCAGTCCACTGCACTCACTGAATCAGCAGCCGTAGTGTCCACAGCGTGGTCACTTTTTGACTAGCAAGCGTTCTACTAATTAAATAAAACGAATTCGTTGGCATTGCCAACGGTTTGCAAACCCTCGTGTCTCAATCTGCTGCTTAGAAGATCAGTTCTTTTCACCAAAGGGTTGGGATAGAGCTCCCTAGCATAACCCCATACGTTATTTTGGGCAACGGATTGGTAAAACGCCCTCTGAGGAATAACTTACTACGACGAACAACCAATGACATGATTTAGTGTAAAAAAAGCTGACAAACATAAAGGTTCGTTTTCACCTTGGTTTTCGTGGCTCAAGATCGACGTAAAATATGTACTGAACATACACCACGCCAACTGTCACAAAACTGGATTTTTTTGACACCAGCAGATAGTAGTCGATCAACTCAAACATACCAGCGAAGAAGAGCCATTCGCCGTGATAAATGGAGAGAAAACCGATCGGCGAACTGTTTCAAACAATCTCAACTAAATAATCCGCAAAGAGCCGGAACAAATACGTCAAAAGTACACGGTGACAGACCGACCGACAGAATTTGAAAGACACACAAACAGTGTATTTCAGACTCATCGGCAGACAATATAATGCCTCGGACTGAAAATGCCAAAGTCCAAATTATAGATTGAAGAAATAGGAATGACACAACGAAAGTAGAGCACCAGAACGAACAAACTGATTTACCGTATGCGCACGATCACAATCGAAGACTTGGTGATGAGACAGACCGAAGACTGATTTGAATTGAGCGCGGACGATAGAAGACGACATCGAGGTGGCTGCACATGAATGAATTGCCCTTTAGAATTGTTGTTCACTTACCGTGATTGCATTGCTTTTTATCCGTTTTGCCTACCCGTTAGTCCGGGTTTCAATTCATGAGCAGGTCATGCGAAACAAATCGATATTAGTTGTATTGTTATAAGTAGACACTAAAGTTGGTCAATCAGAAGTTGTGTGGCAGAGCAATGAAGAAATCAAAATGTGACTAAGTCCATTGAGTACCAGGAGATTTGACGGAGAGTACAACCTTTTACACATTAATATATGTCATATCCAAATAGAATCAGATATATCACCACATACAGTTAATTTTCCTTTTTATTTAGGGATGGTTTGAAAAGGTGCTTGTACGTTCTACTAGTTAAGCCGTTCCCCATATTCTAATTAAGCATTCCACTATTACCCAGCTGAGCAGTATCATGAGTCGGCTATGGCCCCCGGTGGAAAGTTTTCCCACAGATCATGCTTGACAGCTCTACCTGATTGAAGCATTTTCTTACTGTTTATTGCAAGCTTGATCAGAAAATTCGTGTTAATTTTTTAACGAGGAATTTTGTTCGTTGTCTTTTCGTACTTCTGGGGGATGAAAGCTCAAATCACAGTCTGTCAATGAGGAACGAAAAAGTCATTTCTAAAAAATGGAAGAGTAATACCTATGCACAGACACACGCGCACATATACGTGTGATTATAACAGGGGAAAAATAACAGCGTTGAAAAGGAAATATGCCGAATTGGGTCACGTGACGGGACAAGAATGATGAAATGACACAGATTTCAGACCACTGGTCAATTGCACTTTAATCTGAGACGATACCAACTTGGTTTTTTGGTTAAACTCGTTACATTCGGAAATCGAGATAGTCAGGAGGATCGATTGTGCCTTCTACAATCGCAAATGCTTCCCGTTTGCATTTAATAGTCACGCAGCACATCCATTGCAAAGTTGAATCCTAGTCTGAATCGGAGTCGACGTGTATAAATTACAAAATAATTAGGTTTCATAACTGAAACACGGAACAAATCATTCTCACGGTGGTGTATATTGACTGCTTTTTTTCAGATTCGTTGAGCTAACAATCGCTGTTTGCACAATCCACGGAAAACAAAAAAGTGATACGGAGGGAGACCACCAGCTAATATTACATTGATGCGATAATTCGAAATGCGGTTTTGTGACAAAAACAGAAAATCGATAGACTTGCTTCTGTGATTCCAAAGCATAATACCGCAAGTCAGTCGATGCAACTCACAAGAGGCGGTTCGCCATCTCGCCGTGCTTTCGCCCGAGTGTAACGAACTCCAATTTCAGCACTCTGCAAATGTTTCAGTGCCCAAAAAGCGAGTTTCAATAGTTTGGGAAACTCGAGTAAGGCAAACCTCAAGTTGTAGGCTCTTCTATAGTTCTTATCACTCCGCTTTATATATATATATATATCCGCGAAATCGGTCGTGTCCTCCCAGGAAAATTTCGTTCACTCATCCAAATACTACTTACTGTTTCTATATATATTTTTATATCCCAGAGCATTTTGCCTTCGCTCCTAAGGTTGGCTCAACCCAAATGACAAACAATTATCAACGAATCACAGTTGTGATTCTTCTGTGGACTCTTCGACGAAGAGCTTTCATGCACATTCCTGATGCTACAGATTCAATTCTGATGAGATCTATATATATATATATATATATATATATATATATATATATATATACAAGTATGTGGATGTTTGGACAAGAGAGCATCGGGTACGCATACCTGACGAGCGACGATAACCGCGAAACCGGTCGTGTGCTCCCGGGCAAACTTTGTTCACGCATCCAGATACTACTTCCTGGTTCTATATATATATATATATATGTATATATTCGAGAGCGCTGCGACAACCTGGAGCAACCGATTTGCATGTGTTCGGGAGTGGCGGTCAAATGAAAAAGGGACCGTCGGTTTTGCCGAAACTCACGCAGCAAGCGTCATACGAACAATTCCTCCTCAACAGGTAATAGCATAAAGAAGACATTTTTAACTTTGTATTTCCTTTTATTAAGCGAGAACTGGAGATTCTTTTCGACAATAAGCAGTAAGCTTTGGTATTATCTGGATACCATATGACTAACTCAACCGTGAAACACCAGGAATCCGCTAGGGAGAACAAATTAGGATGTATACACAACAGTCTGAGGTGTGCTGTCAGAAATCCAACACCAACAAAGAATGGCAATCAATGGACCTAGCGCCTACCTCCAGTAACTTTTTGGTGTCCGCCTACTTCATACTTCAAAAAGTTTTGGAATTTCGATGTCATTATCCACTGGTTAGACAGCTCGTTAAATTAAAACGTCAGAACTTGAAAGATTTTGGATAGGATCAAGATTCAGACTGTTCTATGTCTTCGCATGAAGCATGATCTGGAAGTAAGTGTTATTTCCGCCAGAGTTAATCACGGAGCTACCCTCGAAGAAATTATCGTTCTTTTATATTCTGCACCTGTTTAGAATCAAGAGGAAATCTCGGTCACCTCATAGATAAAATTTCTCCTATCCGTAATGTACTCTTTTTATGTAGTTTGTAGGGCATCGCCTATTTTATTCGTGTAAGAGTGAACGATTTGGACGGGAGAAAGAAGACAGATGAACATTTTGAAAGATATTTCTCCTAGAAATGTTCATTTTGCAACTGCCCCACAGGTCACCCCACATGCTACGCATACGAAAACAAAATTAACAGATGGTCGAATTATTTACGATCGCAGTTCGGTCCCATTTTGTCCGAGTTATCAGTTCGTATTTCATATCCGCTGACCGGTAAAGCGCACGCACGAAATATCTGCGACAGGAATAAAGACCTTCTGTCGCGAAATTTCAACATGAATGTAGATAACGCTGCAATTGATTTCCTCTGTAGAAGGTGTGTTTTTGGAATAGCTTGTTGGTTTATTATTATCCAAATGGTATTACATATTTTACGAGGCTAGAAATGCACATATACAAAAATTAAAATTGATCTGGGTATTTAAAACAGTTCATTTTTCCCTACATTGTGATATCAAAAGATTTCACACGGTTACCCGTCCATTGCTTAACTGTCACGATAAAAACGCAGACGATTAACGCAGCACGCTTAAATGTCTTTGACGTATGGTAAATTGCAATGTTAACCAAGATCCCTCATCATCATCGTTCAGCGTTAAACAACAAGGCAAGCTTCAATGACCGCTGCCTTTTCCCCAGAGTTACAAGTTTCTATAAAAAGAGTGGATATCCAAGGGGAACAGGGAGTGCACGTTCACAGGCGGGAAAAGATCAGATGCTTTTGCGGCCAACACACACGGAACAGTCTAACTTTACAACTAAGAGCAACTTTTCTGCTCGTGGTCAACCAAGATTACCGAACTACGGTTAACGTAAATTATCTAGTCAATAAATAATCACCTGCAACCCAGGAATACAGGACCAGTCATGGGCAGAACATTCCATAAAATAAATGTTTCTGTTGAACAAGCGATCTATGAATACAAACTATTATGAACCCTAGGCTTTTCATTTCATTTATCACTTTCAGGCAAGTTTTTTTGAACAATCAAGGTCACCGCGTTTTAAATGACCTCCTTACAGTTTACACAAGCAAATATAATAAGGAGAACATGTAAATAAATTAATGATATTTGGTGAAACGTGTTTATGTAGTGTAGGCATCAAATCTAAGAAAACTATAAAAGAGAGTTTAGGAATGCGTCACAATATATATATATATATCTTTGTGCATAACTCATGTGCGAAAAACGAAAATTCTAAGAGAAGAAAATATTGCGGTGACCTCTCTACATATGAGATATCTCTTCCATTCCATTTGTGCACATCCTCGCTTGTCCATCGGGATCCATGGTTCGTCAGTGAGGCTGGAAACTACCGGGTTGCTCCAAACCGACTCACTTAGGAGAGCCTACATCAAGCTTTGGATTAAATGGTCTAAACGACAAATCGGTGGGACTGACTGAGGGTGTCGTGGCCCACAGGGAGCTAGTGACTGATGGCTCAGTTCAAATGCCATTCGGACAAGATATCCAGTACATCTCTCTGCCAGAGAAGTGAGTGAGCATAGTGACGTGTGCTTCTAACACTGCTTGCAACTGACTGGGTATCAGAATCCAGTCCATCCATTCTAGGCTGAATACCACTCAACCTCGTGAGAAGTGACGGGCCTCCGTCTTCTTCCTCGTGCTTTCATGGAAAGGCTTCCGCCACGAGAACGTATCGCGTAGGATTCTTGAGCAGAGGCTGAGACACAATTACTTGGGAGCATTCCGAGAGGCGCTCAGAACGAGCAGCCAACTAGGAGGCCGAGGTACCCACTCGAGAAATTGGGACGTCGCCGCGCTTGGTGTTTAGATGGCACACGCTTCATCGCCAGTCCAGCTGCAGTCAGGAAACCGACAATTCCGAGGTGAACCTGTCAAAACTAAAGTGGGATGAAGGCGGATGTCCGACTTTCGCCATCGGGTTATCTGTCAGTCGCTCAAGAAATCAACCATAGGCGGCGCAAGGAGCGTACGACACAATGGTCAGTGACATCTGTCCCCGAACGGCATATTGTCCACTCAGCAAACCTGGTCCTATTCGAAGGGCGTTTGAAATGAAAAATTACTCATCGGCTCACAATTGGTTACGCGAATTTTTAGTAGTATCACTGTCAAGCCTGTTAGGCTTTTTGGTCGAAAGTTCTTGGAAGGACTTCGATCAGGGCAGCTGGGTAGTATCCAGCTGAATGAGTGTGTACGACCGAAGACATGGACGCGGCGAATGAAAGAGCTCAAGCACGTGTAACGAACTCCACACAACCTATTTCCTCTCACACTTTCTTCCTTAGTATCTTCCTCGTTAACCACGGTTGGGATGGGACTACACCTGTAAACGGACATGCCACATATAAATCTTCACACGTCATGGCTACTAACAGCATCACGAAACCAGCTGACGATAACCAAGAGTTATTATACGACAGACAGGTGCACCTAAGCGACGAAAGAACTCGTAAAAACGCTTGTTTCATCTACAATTTCGTTTTTTGTTAATAACAACGGCCTTCCTTACAACTTGCACGAGACGTGAGCTTACTGGAACGGACATGCCTCGGGGCAAGTAGGATCCATTACAATGGGCAGAGCAAGAACAGGCCACCATAGCACTGAACCATATAAGGCTCCAGTTGTGGTGACAAATCGGGCAATATCAGACTGTCACTTACCATGTGGGATTAGAACCTCTGACATTTTTGAGGTGACAGGTGCCTAATCCAATTGACTATGGTAGGGAATGAACACTGTTCAGGCAGACAGGCTAAAAAAGACCAGTTTGACGAGGAAATCGAGCTTTGTGAGCACTGTTGAAGAACTCGAAATCCCGTCTAATGCCGAGTCGGACAAATCCACCCATACTAGTTCTAGCAAGAACACGAAGATTGGAACAGCACAAAATCTTTATCACTTAAAACATCACCTTCATATGATGACCGGGTGTTTTCTGAACCCGTGGCCAACTTTCTATTTGACCTAATCGGGCTCGTTGCACTACCATGTTGCCAAGGCTGATTGACTTATCAGCCATTACGACTCCTGACAGTTTGTTGTGAGCCGCGGTGATTAGGCGGTAAGAAAATTCATAGAACTACCTCACACACTGCATGCCGGATCCTGCGGTTCCATGCTGACATATGTATCAGGATCAGTCACGAACAGCATGAAGTTCAGTTCATTCGTTCCTAACCATGCAATAAAACCATTCATTCCTTGGTGCCGAAGTAGCCCTAGTTTAAACGAAGCGCGTCAAGAAGTCAAAAATTTCCCTCAGAACGTCTCATCAACAAAGTGTCAGCCGACATTCAATCAACCTACGAACAAATACCTTGATGACGTTAATCAATGACAGGCCCGCATAAACTACACGGCGGTGCGATCATGATGCGTGCGTCCATGAACCAATTACATACCTACCAATGATTGCACACTGACTGTCTTTCACACTAGCTCACCAACCAATCAGTCGTGTGCACATTGTTATGTAATTTAGCCAATCATATTTGTCCATTTTGCTGGGCGATCGATAACAACGTCCATAATTCCTCTGCTTATGTCACAAGATAATAGTGGTTTATGACCAAATGTAAACACGATTACCGAACTAGTTCACGTTTATTTCGTACTGTAAATCGAGCGATCGATGAATCACTTCAAATGGAGATGATTGTGCATCTGCACAATAGTGCAAACTGGACTTTAAGTTTTGGTTTCAGAGTAATTATAATCAGTTGAGCATTGGATGTAATCAACCTGATCTAGTGTGAAAATGTACATCATTTCGTCGTATTTCAAGAACACAAAGACCATTGAGGCTCTATTAACGAATGAACTCTAGCAGATCTGAAAAATGCAGGATTGATCTGATCGTGAAGTCTTCGACCTTAGCAGGACTTAGACGAACGTATGGATGAAATCTACGCATCTATACTGCCTGTTCTGCAACGATACCCATCGTATCGAACAAATGCGTGGATTTGAGTCCTTCCAGGGTTGAAAATTTTTCAAATTTAGATCAATTCTACATCTGTCAAAAAATTCGTAACCAATTCTGGCGATCAGCTCGAGAAGTTCATTGCGATGGATTTCGTGTGCTTATGTAATTTGAGGCGACAGCTATTGATTAGCAGGTGAAACGCCTGGACACTCTTCGACACGGTCTGGTAGGTCAATCGGTCGAGTACACGAGGTATGAGCGGGTTCGAATCTAATGGAAGCCGCAGACTTCGATATTTGGGTCAATAGGAACAGTCAAATAAATCCAATTTAGATGTTACCATTTCCTAGGATGAAGTAACGTTTCCGGAATGATTTACTAACTTCCTTGGGGCAGAACAGTCAAGTTTTTAACCGAGTTCGTCCCACAGTAATTAGCTAACCCCAAGTTACGTATCGAATCGCTCAACTCTGGGACAGCACGACAGATCCTGATTCCGAACCGTTCGAGGAACCGAACGCGCAAGAAAGAAGACAGAAGTCAAGACTTTTAGCTCAGCCGTATATTAGGTCCTGGACTGCTCAGCTGTTTGCATAAACAAGCAGCTCGTTCATTCAAACATTAAATCGTGGCAAGATGCATGCGTTGGGTACACAGCCATCAAAAGTTCACTGGCGTGAATTTTAAAGCGAGGGCAAAGTTTTGATATCTCCAAAATGAGATGATTTTGAACAAAATTAACAACGGACTCGAGATCTACGGCATCGATTTATGAGGAAAGAAATTTCCCGCAACACCCCAACAAACGGACTCGAACAGTCAGTCGGTGCTATAGTACCTATCCGATTCTTGTCACGACAGAGTGCCTAGGCTATCGGGCGATTGATTTTAGCAGTCATACAGATCCAACTGTGTAATGTGGCAGTATTGGTCAAACGATTAACATCACGCGGTTTCGAATTCTCCCAACCCCGGTCATTTTCCCCATCTAGCCCATCGTTGGCTGCAACCCTCCTCTACAAAGTCATGTACACGGTTGGCTTATCAAAAGAGGAAAAAATGATACAAAATTTTGCGTCAACTGTAATTCGACCAGCATTGACAAAACACACACACACACACAATCTGCCGACCGCACTTAGCAAAGTAAACACGACAAACATAGTCCATTGCTAGTTCTCGTATCCAAATTGCGGTCGTGGAGATGCGGTCACGACAAATAGTTATCGTTTCTGTGGAGATCTGGAGATTCATAGGAAGGTTTGATAGTCCTACGATCCGTGCACATACGTGGAAAACAAACACGATGTGAGTTGAACAGAAAATACGGGTGGAATAATAACCGTTGGCTATACTTAGCATAGACAAATCCAGTGTTCACTGATCAGTTCTCGTCGTTGGATCGATCAACTTGCGCTCCAGGGTACGGTAGCGTCGGTAATTCGTCGGCGAGGTCGCCCGACCAGTAAAGGGCGCTAAACATAAGCAGGATTAACTATACACAGGGAAAATGAATGGAACGGACAATTCGCTGTTTTATCCTGAATTGGTATAAAGTTCCTAACGGATTATTTGTTTACCACTTATTTGTCAACGTTGGTAAGTGCATGCAATATGCTGGCGTATCAAGGATTTCGACCATGGGCGACACAGTTTGTCGGCCAAGATAGCCGGATTAAATGTGACCGTTTTGGGCCATTTTGTGAAATGATGATAACCATGTTTTGATATCCCCCCGCCGGGTTCACGGATAGATTGAGCGAAATTAGCAACGAGTCGAAGTTCTAATATATCTATTCAAACAGAAATTACACGGCAAAATATAACAGATTCCGCTGTAAAAGTAGCTGGCGCGGGCGTTTTCTGTTCGTCCGTCAAATAGATGAACCGAGTTGCTGATAAGATTCCAGTGCCGCCCCAAAAAAATCAATCTCGTTCCAGACGTCGCGGAAGATGAGCTGATCGGAAGGTGCAGTCCACAAACCTTCTGTCACAACTTCCTCTACTCTAAAATGCTTTTTTAAAAATCCAGCGACAAAATATCTACCTGCATCTTTCGCATCTGACAGTCCATGCAAGCCACCTGTGATCGAAACGGTAAAACTTTCCGCTTATCTTACGGATGCGTTAAACAAACCGAAGTATCATTTATTCACATCTGTCGAATCAGAACCACGTAAGTGCACATCCAAATTCGTGGAATCATCAAATTCCGATGACACGTGGCGACTAATCCAGTAGGTCACATTCCAATGGGACGACGGGGACGTCTGTCCGGGATCTAAAAAAATCTTTAGATGGCACTAAGGACCGCGTTCTGTAGGGAAGGGTAATCAAGTCCCACTTTTTAATTCCGACTAGCAGCATCCATGATGAACGAGGAAAATCCGACTCGGATTCTCATTACCGTCAATCACAGAATAAAAGTACAATTTAATGCAAAAATCGAAAATTAGCATTGCGACAACACAAGTCAACAAACGGCTGACGGTTTTTAATAAATCCCCTTTTACGGCCCCACTGTAGGCGGATAATCAATGAGTGCTATCGCGCGGAGAAGAACCCGGCAGACGAAAGGAAGCAAGCAGTTGAAACACGCAGATGCACAGGCGCTACGATGTCGGAAACTAAAGTTTAAGTAGGACTCTTTTCTGATGTCATAATGACGTTTGTGTTCGCACTTGTCATCCTCTCCTTTGTATGTTCGCGTGTGCTCGAGAATTTCAATGTACCGGTAGACGAGTAGCGGCGCCAGTGGCACCATACAATTAGAAGATTGATTGCGGAAAGAAATCACATTGAATCGAGAAACCCTAAGTTTAATTTGAGAACAAAGGGCTGGCGTAGACCTCGCTCGCCTGTTGTGCACCCCATCGGTTCAGGCACCAGCCCATGACTGGACCACTCACACTCCTTGTGAATGGAACTCGAACAGAACCTGTCCGTCTGCTGGCGCACATGAGACACCAGTGTGCTCGTCCAGGTGATTTTTGCAAGGAGCGTAGGAAGATAGTTAGTGATTAATACCACAAGTTGTCCAATAAGATATATCGCAGGCAAGCGAGATTTATCTGAGTCCTTTGTTCTCAAATACAATTTTATGGGCTCCGATTTCAATATCATTTCTTCTCAATTCAATCTGGTAACAGTATAGAATATGGTTTGACTGTCACAATCCGGTGATCACGTTACGATGTGCAACACAAAAAATTGGTGGCCGAATGGTGACCGAACAGTCGAATGGATCAGGCCGATGGAACACAAGGCGAATCATGAGCAAACACGAGTGTGCTGTAACAAATCAAAAGTGCGATTTTTTTTTAAAATTCTCATTTATCAGTTTTAGTGGCGGATGCAACAATAAAAACCTGGTTGGACTGGATTAGCCAAAACCATTGTGGAAGGAAAGAAGGGATGAGTCTGCCAGCAGCATTTCTTACACCCACAAAAACGTGCGAAGGATGAAAAATAACGGCAGTGCACGCGAGATCAGCCGGAGTAAACGAGTTTAACGGAATGCGGTGGGTGTAAAAGAAAGCAATGCTTAGAGAGAAGGAAAATAGAGGGGATCGAGCCAGCTGATTACACAAATAGTTATGAAGACATACACACACACACACGCGCGCGCGCGCGGACAGGCAAGAGAAATAAGCGAGAGCATAGTAAAGGCGTGGCGACCAGGTGTTTGTTCAAGAGGTAAGTCATGGGACAACTTAGAATGTCCTATTTCGAACTCTGACAGGTGCGCGACACTCGCGGACCGTAGATGTTCGGGTTTGGATCCCAGTGAACGAGTGAGAAAAAGGACAATAAACCCAATGATTCTGGGTTGGATGGAAACACCAGATGAGAAAAGATGGAGCGTGGCGAGGAAAGTCGGTATGAAGACAGGTCACCTGAGGGAGAGAGAGAGAAAAAAAAGGGTATGCAAAATGGCATGCGCTGTCATCCAAATTGGGTTTGGGATGAACATCCAGGACAAAAAGGCGCACATCAATCCGATAAAAACCCTAGTTGAGCTTTGGAATACCGAGTTATGGCCAATAATATTCTTTGCATATGAAGACCAAAAAACAATTGGAATAGCAGTGATTTATTAGGTAGACAAGTAGGTCATAATTAGTTCGATTGGTTGGAAGAAAGTCAGAAACCACAGTCCGAATACTTACAAACAAGCGGGTCTGTCATCAGCAGCAAACGACGGCTCCGGCTTCGAGCGACTGGAGCGGATGCGCATTCGTGGAGGTAGGGGCCGGGGGTAATAAAAACATCCAGCTGCAGAGCGGGGAGATAGATTCAAACATGAGCGCAGTTTTTGGTTAACAGAAACAGACGTACAGATAGAAGTACATAGAAGTACGTACAAGTACCTCTCTCTCTGATGGCCCGTGAGGTCGGAGGGAACGAGGACGAGCTAGATGGATCCGACACGTTGGGCGAGCAAAAACGAGATTAGCGAAGACGGAACAATCAGTAGGCTCGGGAGTGTGAAACAGTCCATCTGTAAATTTGCATAAACATGCGGCACGGCGCTCAAGTGTGATTGGACAGAGGTGGGCATTTCTTCTTGTTTCCGCCTCGTGCGATACGCTCACCTAACGACTCGAAATGGAAAGCGCATTGGTAATAAGTATCTCCCTTTTTCTATTCCTCCACTCGATGACCACGAAGCGAACCTTTGGCTCGTTGCTGTGCAGAGGAGATGGCGATGAGCGTGATACGAAAAAATGGAGATAGTCGATTGCCCAGTGTCATCGTGATGCGGCATGCGAACAGAGATAACGCGAAAAATAGGAAGGGGAGAGTTGCACCCGTTAATAATGAGTGATGAGAATGGTGACGTGTTTGGAAAATTAAAATTAACGGACATGAAAGAGGAGAGAGCGAAGAAAACAACCAACTTCGACCACATCAAAGGAGAGATTTGGCAAGTAAACTCTTAATTTTTCTTCTCTTCGCGAACCCCACTCTGCGCCAAGTCGGTGAAAAAGTAGGTGGGAATGGGGGGGACAATTTGGACGATCATGACAATAAAAAAACTGATTCAAACTGAGGAAGACGCTGACCTCGATGAGTTTATAACCTAGGGATGGATACCATCTGTGCGCGTTCAACTGACTGTGATGTGAAGTCACGACAAAAAGGTTAAGTGGGCAGTACTGTTTACCAAAGAGCGTCGGAAAGCAACCGGAGTTGCATGGGACCAATTGGAGCAAAAACAGAATGTGGGTAGAAAATCTCATTCTGATTGCTATTTTTCTACTGCGCTAGCTGAATTCGAGGAAACCTAGTCGATTGTTGGATTTTGATTCGGGAATTTAGTCTACTGAGTGCTCACACACCGGCTCGTGGAGATCAGTTACACGCTCTTTCTCATGTATGGTACGCAAAACACTGAGAAATATTCCATTTTTCGATTTACAAGGTATCATGAGATGTCAATGAAAACACGCTATAGCATACAATCAAGGTTTTACTAGCACTGATTGGAATCGAGTAACCGCGGGAATTGTATTCAACAGCATGTGACATTCGGACTAAGGGGTCACTGAAGCACTGGGCGACTTCTACTCGATTTGGGACAGTACAAGTGAGTAGCATGATAGTGGAAGACAATCCATTATCGCCCAGCTCACTATCCAAGGTGATCTGTTGGAACCGTGTGTTTTGCTCCACTCCAAGTTTCAGGGTCGACGATGCCGACTCCTCAGTCCTCCTGCGGGCTATAAAGCATGTCTCCTCCAGCACATTAATGCATAAAACACATCACAAAGGTGAGTATCTTTGCATCTGCATTGCTAGGTTGCGCACAAAACTACCAGCCGATTGTCGTTGGATGGAGGTGTACTTCCCCAGACCTCCTTTGTTGTGAAAAAACTTAAAAAATGGGCATTTCAAGAAGGAAATTCCGCAACAAAATCGTTCCGCTTCTTTGTTCCCGTCCGAATTGTTCACTCTTACAGGAACAAAGCGCGAAAATCTCTACTAACGAATCAAAAGAGAACCTACTCTACACGAGACAGCTTTGTCGTTGTGATAACGCATATCCCTTTTAATCTAAAAAATAGCCAGTATTAAAAATTGGCAGTGTATCCGAAAGAAGTCCAGTGTTTCGGTCTACCAGAATTTAGTAAACATTTCATCGTGAATAGAGCGGTTTTTTTAATGTGACTTAAATCGGATAAAAGTTTGCCTAGGTGGAGGTTATGATTCAAATAAAACCAAGCATCGCCTTGAAGCTTGATTCTATTCGAAATACATTTCGTGTCTTGGAGTGATAGTGAAATGGAGTATCTAACCAGTGCATATAGACTTAGAGATGCAAAAGCCTCTTGACGTGTGAAATAAAAATTTCACTTAGGAGATGATGGATGTCGCATCAAAATGACCAAAATATGAGTGAAGGATAGTGGCGGGCCTATTGATTACCACTGTTTATTGATGCTGGATTCCTTAGAAAACAAATATCACATTGCTGTGAATTAATCTCACTTTGTTCTTCATACAGTACTCGTGATGCGTCATGGTGGCTAGAATGGAATATCGACCCGTCACGAGATGACACCAAATCATGCGGCTTACTATTGAAAAAATTGGCCAGTTCTCAGCAAATTTCACAAAGCAGAGAAACAAGTTTTCTATTTTTGTTCATCCAATCTCCCGCCGGACCAGCTTTCGAATAACCTGCTAAATACACCCTCCGAAGGTACTGCGGGATGCTTACTATCGCGCGCCCTTCTAGATGCTAATAAGAAGGAGCAAGACGGACAGACTGGCATGATTGCAGTTTCAATTTGCTGTAGAATCTTTTAGAGACACCAGTTTACCCTCACAGCTGATAAACACCTCGGAAACCTGAAACGGCTAGCCCAGGAACCGCTGAATTTTGCGACCCCGTGCAACAGTAAGTCGATCTTCGTCTGATAACTCATCCATACCCAGGATGGTGATGATACCTCGAAAAGAGCGATGATCTTGGAGGATCTTTTGGACACCGTGAGCAACTGAGCAATGTTCTTCGCCAACGACATTGGGGTCTAGGATACTGCTGTTGGAGTCAAGTAAATCTACGGCAGGATATCTACCAAGCTCGGCGATTGCTCAGCTGAGGACGGTTGTAGCATCTAAGTGAACGAAAGTGGTAGCTGGGACAGGATCGGTCAGATCATCAGCTGGCAAACAGGTGGCCTGGACCGAAGTAATGGACCCTTTCTTGGCTGAGGTAATTCTCTCCTGCATAATACCCATATCTGTGACAAGAGTTAGCCGATAGCCTGCAACACTAGAAAACTCAGCATTACCCAACGCATCACTGACACCGGTTTTCTTTGTGAGTCATGCTCACTGGTGTAACCGGGCGAAAGACACCTTCGGCATTTAGGCAGTCCGGTATCCAATGGGATGTGTCAATACAAAGTTGGACGTATATCTACACCTAACGAACGCCTGACAATCGTCGTTTGTTGCAGCTAAGCCCGGAGACAAAGAGTTATGAATGATAAGACGGCTATCCGGATGCGAAAAGCATGAGAACGATGACAGTTTGATTAAGATTCGGCTACTAACACTTGAAACACTCCAACGAACGTAATCAGTTTTCGCCAAAGACAAGCGATCGCCGGAAACGGTGGCAATCGGATGTATGGAGGTTGTCGAGTACCCTCGATGCAACATGGATAGATTTTACAACCGCAAAGCCAAACGGCGCGTGGGAAATTCGGCCAAGTGCTAAAACTGTTACAGCTTAAATAAAATCAATCCGGCTATAAATTTCCGGGCTATGACCAATCCAGGTCTGCGGTCAATCGGGACATACTGTGAAGTCAAGTTCATAGACGTACCATACAATCATGTCTGCCGATAGAACGCTAAGGTGACCAAATCTGCCGGTGCCTGGTAAACCGACGAAGTTATGAAGTACTTCAACATGACCATCAAAGTATGAGCACAGAGTTCTGACAATTTGCTAAACATTAACCATCCAGATGGAGAATGAAACGGACCATCCGGATACATAGAACTAAAACAGCGAAGTCATACATACATACATACATACATACATACATACATACATACATACATACATACATACATACATACATACATACATACATACATACATACATATAGAAACAACACCCAATAAGGATGGGAGCACGAGCAGCGAATTCAAGCGATCTGGTATCACAGGTAAATCACAAGCACATGAGCAAAAAACATACGATCAATAGTCAGGCGTTCGTTCAGCTAGGATCTACGAATTGAGAGCACGGAAAACGCACAAGGTTATTCTGTAAACAGATAAGTTATAAACAGATAGCGGCGATAGCTAGTTGCGTCAATGAATAAAAACTACGTCAAACAGTATGAGCATGCACCTAAAGGCACGATGAGTGGATTGTGATATTCCATTCACTTTAATGGCAATTCGAACAAGGCTTTCAGTTCATCGTCAAAAATCGAAGTCAGTTTTCTGATGTCTAGTTAATGTTATGCGGTCAAGTGAAACTGCATGTTGACCAAGGGCGTACGAATCGTATTTCCCGGTTGCCATCTAGGATGAAACCACGGGGAAAATCATGTACCAATTCTAAAATAACCAAAACGTTCAAGAAACTAGATACCGGTCACCAAGTTGAAACGATCAGCGACCGGCAAATCGTCTGCCACTGCTGCCTTGTAAACCAAGTCTTCTAATCAAAAACTCGAGGTACCCTCCCCCGCAAAAAAAACCCACCTCGGTTTCGGGGGGGGGGTCAGACAGTGGAAAGCCCACAACATACCCGGTGAATTCTATGGACAAATTACATACGAGTAGTCTGGCACGCATGATGAGGACTATAGTTCTTTTATCTAACAGTTCTCTTGTTTCCGATGGCGCTTAACATAGTCGATAATTGGCTAAACATTACTAATTTCAATTACTGATCTGGAAACATCATCATTTGAGGGTATAAATTAGCAGAGTAGTTCACGGAGGATTATCAATGATCTACCGACATTCAGGACTGAACTACATATACATGCATACATAAATAAATAAATATATATATATATAAATATATATATATATATACAGTGCACAAAACCGAACGGAACTAGCGATCCCATTCAATCACTCATTCACGTTTGACAGCGAGTCCTAGTTTGGATCGAAACGTCATGATAAACGTATTAACTCAGTGTACGCTTTCTCAACTCCATATATATATATATATATATATATATATATTACGTTGCATGGGTTTGAAAGTAGTGTATCACTCGGACACACTGGAAAACGTGCTCAAAAAGCAACGCCCAGCTGCCCAGCTGCGATCTGAACAGTCTAGTGGAAAGAAGTGTGTGTGCACATGTACGTCTCATTAGGTGAGACAGAGAAGACCAGTGTACAATTCTGGCCATGGTGTGGCTTACGTTAAAAATATAAAAGTGAATAATTTCAAAACGTCCAACAATCACTGCCGGCTGGGTGTAATTCTGTCAAACACAGTGCCTCATACAACTGTTGCACGAGAAGACAAACAAGCTCGAGAGATAAATCACAAATGAAGTGAGGAGGAATCACGTTTTCACCGAATAAGCACGACTTGATGTGCGAAGGGAACAGAATGTGGTGAAACTCACTTCTTCCAACTCCAATCGCGTTTGTTCTTCCAAGCGACGAATATCCTCAATAGTCATGCCAATCCAACGATCGATCCAACAGAACACTTGACGATGAAAGTTGGCAAATAATCGACGCTCTTGCTGTAGTAAATAAATCCGCGTACAAGTAGGGAGGAGGAAGTGGAGAAAGGCAGAAGATCAGTTGAGTGTTCTGGCCGTTCATTTTATGATTGGTTTACTTCATTACTAGTTACGATCGAGAACGATACAAACTAAAGTGAGCAGAGATAGAGCAAAAACATCGTAGCCAACTTTGTGTAAACGAGTTCGATCGAAGGATATTGAGAGAAGGAATTGCCAAAGTTTGGTCTCCAAAAATCTAACGTTGACTTTAACAAAAATAAATCGATCGATGATAACCACATAGTGAATTATAAAGCTTCTCGCTCCAATTTCGGATGGCAGGGCAAAAAGAAAACCAAACAAAACATGAACGCTTAACAGATCGTACATAAGTGAACAAATGGTGATACCATATGATCCACACTTCATCTTGTTTCATTGGGAGTGATCAGGTGCATTTTGCGTGTCTGCCCAAATCCGCTGATCATTTTGGTGATAGATCGCAACTTGCTGTGACCGGGAACGTCACAACCCGTAACTTATGGGAAACTTATATGATTCTACGACAATCTAATTCTCAGGGTCATGAAAACTGGCCTCTTTCTTATTTTTATGTAGTGGGTCCTAGTGGCTATATAGGGTGCCTCTTCATGCATCAAGCGTGCCCCAAAGATTTCGCGCGATATGACTATGATTTGCATTACCCAACTGGACAAAGTGATGTGATGGTGCCTTTGAATTGGACTCGTCATTATATATATATATATATATATATATATATATATATATATATATATATAT
>LUCM01011376.1:193539-368575 GCA_008360955.1 Fasciolopsis buskii
ATATATATATATATATATATATATATATATATAGAAGCAGGAAGTAGTATCTGGATGCGTGGACAAAATTTGCCCGGGAGCACACGACCGGTTTCGCGGTTATTGTCGCTCGTCAGGTATGCGTACCCGATGCTCTCGTGTCCAAACATCCACATACTTGATATATATATATATCGCGGATCCAGTAAGATGTATAGGGCACATTCGATTTTGCACCTCGGTTCGTGGTTCGTTAGTTAACCATGTACTACCCTAAGACTTTCATCGAGGTAAAGCACTGTTTGAAAGGGTACTTTCTTAGCATTTCATAGGTGACCCGGGGTACGAGATAACTCATTGTTAGCCTGTTCGAGTTTAAACTGCCTCAGTTGACCCAGTTCATCTCATATGCTCACGTTCGGATGCAATACAGCACGACAGAATGAGCAAAGTCGAGTGTATTCTTGATAACAAGTCACCACTACCGAGTCAGAGCATTGTAGTCGGACAACTGTGGTTTTTCATACTACGTGTGTACTGACCACGCGCAAATGCTCTACACCTGCGGACACGACTAGTACTGCTCGCGCTTGGTCATTAGTTCAGTGAATCTCAGCAGGTGATATTCAAGATGAGACACCAACGTGGTCGCTGTTCTCCTGTGCAGCAAGTAGAAATGCAAGAGGTGGCTCCGTCTTTCATGATACATCTAATGCAATAGATCCATTCTCTATTAACTCAGGCATAGCGCATCGTGCACTAGGCGGTTCTATCCCACTTCAAGCTTCAGGGTCGTGCTGGCCCTAGTGGCCATAGGGCATGCCCTGTCTGCTGCACCCATGCGTCAAGCGTGCACGATTGGGAATATGTGGATGGCTTGCCAATACGGATTGGTCTTCGTATGACATGGTGACTGCATGAAGAGCAAAAAAGGGCAATACGATGGCAATAAAACGTTTCAAAAAGCCGAAACAGTATGCAACAGTTCGGAGAACATTATGGTAACCCGGGAATCTAGGTTCCAATCCCAATCGAATCACGTGGGTGCGAAGCTTGTCAGACCCAATAAGAAACAAGGCCAGCGGCGATGCGCTTGGACAAGTCACAAACAATTTGAATGTCAATAAAATTTGAAGTGTGCGTAAAACAAGAGGATGGAGAAAGCATAATAATAGAAAAGATCGGTCGATTGATGATAAACTAGTATTTATGATGTCCGAAGCACAAAAAACACTAGAACCCGAGATGGAACCTACTACAATTGGTTTACGTATACAGCATCACGCCACACAGATAGTGAGTGAGCTGATAGAATGTTAGTTACGGCTGGGTGAACGGTATGAAGGACTGGTCTGTCAACGTTGTCAGATGTAAAGAAGGAAAGACGACAGATGTGATAACTCAGGAGAAAGTGTGCAGTCGTAAGACACCGTAGATGACAAACAATATCGTTGATTCTATCTCTGGCACGTGCAGATTAGCCAAGAGTGGTAGGATGAGCATTACATGAGAGCACACATGTACTCACACAACGCAGGCCACGAATACGGGAACAGCAAATGTGTGCCCTCGCTTGTGTGTGTATGTATAGTATATATATACATATATATATACATATATACATATATATATATGTAAACAACCACGTCGTGTGTTACTAACAGCGAGAATAAGAGGTGCACACTTTACACCACGTCAGCCAACAACATAAAGCTTAGAAAATCAACTAAGAGCTCATTTGCAAAAAGAAGCCAGGCAGGTATGCATCCGATCGAGCGAACGAGATCACATCGGGTGATTAAATACAAACGTGCATTGGAATAAAAATCACTGAACGGTTACTAGGCTTTTACTTATGCCATGGACATAAATTGATCAGTTAGTCACGGCGGGAAATGGTTGGCAGCATACCGGTAAATGATTGGCTGGCAAAAAAAACCCGCAAGTATTTTGAAAAAAATTATGCGCTACTGAGGTTGACTGATTTATCCTCGGTGAGTGCATCATTCTAAACTCACCACCGATATGTCCAGTATGAGTATCACCAAGGTCACGAATTCCAATTGTCATCTGTTTAAACAAGCTGATGATGTTGCCCTGTCAAGCCGTTTCGAACAAAGATGATTTTCAAAGCCTTTCCAACAACCTATCTTGTTTATGATTTCTCTGTACGAGCTGGTTTAAATCTCAACACATCTAAATGTTTCGAATGTCTGTTCTCTCCCCCTCGTTCGGCATACCCATCGAAAACGTCTTACATCAACTCAGAAACTATTACCAGGGTTGATTCTGTGAAATATCTAGGAGTTGCTATTGATAAAAATCTGAAGTGGACTACTCAGAATACAATTGTCTATTAAAATGAACACCAAACTTGCACCCGCAGACCTAAACCAGTCATTCTGGTCACGCACAGCTTTTCTGAATAATGTACTTAAAAACTCTTTGCGGTCCGATAGTCTAGGTGAATCATCGAAATTTCATCAGTATCTGGCATTTCCGTTTGTCAGAGGGAGAGAGAGAGAAAGAGAAAGTGCGTATGAACAAAGTTCGATTACATTCTCCCAAGCTAGATAGTTTATTAGGAAAACTAACTAAAAGATGTATGCAACCTTACAAATAAAGGACACTGTTCCGGGGGATTTTAAAGTTGCACATGTTTCACCGGCTGGATTATAGAATCAAAACCATGTCAAAGATGAACATTTGGCAAACGGGTCACGATGACTGCAATGGCTTCATCATCGATTAGACCGTTGACTCCAGGTACAATCGGCGCTGTCCACGTACTAGCCGTTCCAGAATACTACTTCGTACACGTACATGGTGTCGGAATGGCAAGTGGCTAACAGCACCAACTGGGTCGGGGACGGGAAAGGCAGATAGTGAGGCGGCGAGGAGAGGCATGTAAACCTGTTTCTTCACGACCCACGCAAAAAGCCTCCGCAGTTAGTTAAGGTACGATTGCGTCTATGTGGGCTGGTCGATAACTCAATTAGACGACGTGACAGACCTATCAGTTAGCTCTTGACTACAGACCAATCAGAACGGCACCCTAGCCAACCAATCACGTTGTACAACTGCAAATCTCTACATCCCGATCATTATGACTTAAGTCTGCACCATTTTGACACAACAGGAAATAGTTGCGACATAAACAAAGGAATGAAATAAACGCTAGGAATCCAACGTTTATCCAACCTTCACACACGTGCCTGGAGAGTGAACTCGCACCTACTTACATGACTGAGTATTGGTAACGGAAAAAAACCATTCACATATAGTGCGCTCCCTACTCTCCGGCACACAACAATAATCAGACGGTCAAACTTTCAATGCGGTGCTTGTGGTTTGGTGTTCTATCACCACTTGGCTAGGGAATTCGGCACAGCGTTGCACTTTTCTTTCAGATGAGACGAGCAACCGAGTGCCCGCATATCCTCATCGCTGCAGCACAGTCCGTGAGTGGTTCAGTTCAGTCGTTTTCTAATGACTTTCACTGGTTCTGGTGGCATTCGACGGAGCAGACGAAAAACTGGATTAGTATGAAATACGCCGACGTTCCTGACCCCAATGAAATTTAGCAAACATCTAAAAAGCGGTAGTTCGTGGAAAACGGTTGGCGACAATTTCCAAGGCAATCAGACGTCTGAACTAACTGAACTTAAATCATTCCTAAGGATACTGAACTAGTGGTGCGACTTTGGAATGAGCATTCATCGTATGTACATATATGTGTGTGGCTAGGCACAAGCACGGAAATAAACGGGCATTACTGATTGCGATCCATTTATCTAAATTTTCCTTGTTAGTATTCCGAAGATTCTGTCATTTACGGGGCATAAAGAAGTATTCGTGAAACCAATGGGTCTATTTGCAGGTTATTTTTATTATACCAGTTTGCAAGCCACTTAAACATGAGTGACCTTGGTTGTCAAGGCAAACTGGTTTGAACATGAAATGTTGGACTATATTGGAGTGTACAAATTTCTTAGGATTGTTTGGAAGGATTTTAAAGTTCAGCTTAGTTGGTACTCGGAAATACCAGCAAGCTCACTTGTTCGATAGAAAAACTTATTTTATCAGATATTCTGACCGCTACTGGGTCAGTATTTGAATAGGCTCCAAATTACTCTTAGTATGGTCGAACGCAGGTGTATCAGAAACTGAATTGGCCCTGGACGCCTCTCGGAATACTTCCGAATAACCGAGTCCCATACAGCTCCTACCGAGGAAGTCTCACACACTGATTTCTTGTGCCGTAGGTATACTCACTAAGATGCAAGGATGAAAGTGAATGCCCGACGATATCCACCGGATTGACTGGTCTTTGGTAGTCCGTCTAGGGAACACGGTCAAACCCTGATTGCAAACCAACCACGGGTGGCGCTCACAACATCTGTTTGTTCACCCGTATCCCTGGCATAGTTGTGTCCTCAGGATCTGGGATGTTTAGGCCCTCGGAAAGACGTAGGAAAACACCAATCAGTCACCGATCGCCATTGGACTGCGAAATTCTCAAGTAGTCATACTGCTTTGAAAATTAAACCATTTGCTCAAGGGCTCGGGATAGAGTCCGTTCTACGTCGATTTGGAAATTCGGAGGGACCGTGTAGGTAAATGATGGAAGGAACACCATATGAGGTGCGCCATACACATAGTTTTCCTCCTCCTCTAACCACTAGCTTCCTCCCTTTGTCATGGTTTGCATGATATTTCATCTTTACACAGATTTGTGTGGATATTTTACGTCAGCTGGGATTAAACAAAGCATGTTGATCATAGGCTGAATACTTTAAATTTACCAGGAATTATGACTTGCATCAAAGTCACTTAAGCGAGCTACGTTAATGGTTCACGTCGTTATGGTGACAATAGAGCAGTGAGTTAGATAAAAACGCCGAAACCGTTTGGTACATAGTGTGAGGAGCAATTAACTAATTAAAACAAACCGCTCAGTTTAATCTTTTATGTTCAAACCGCTTTAAGCCAAAAAAATCCATTTACACGATTCTGAACGAATAAATTTTGACAATCGTATTTTTTGCACTGGAAATCGTTCACAGCTAAAAGCGGACACAGTCATTCGCATTACTCTTAAAATGTTACGGCAGAAGTTCTCCTCTCTACTTCTGGGGCAGACAATTACGAATATTTCATGCATCCCTGTCCCTACATGAGAGAAGAATGTTGAAGTCTTTCAAGTGCCAGCCAATATAAAATGTGGATTATTATTGGCAAGCAGTGTAACTATCAAGTGCAACAGTGGAAACTGTTGAATGAGTTAATCTGGAGACTCGTCAATTGTGTTGATAGGTGCATGGCATGCAGTGACCTGCAAAACACAAAATGGACATTTTTGGCGAGAAATTCCCCGGAAAAGTCTTATATCTGTCCAAGTTGTTCACTCTGCGAAAAAAGCGATAGGGCTACCTGCAGTAGGCAGCAATGCTGGACTTAAAACTTTTCTGTGTGAAATAAAAACTTTTACACTCGAACTGTTGGACCAGAAAATACTGAAGGACAGTTGTAGGCTTATCGACTGCCAGTGTTTGTCGATGCTGCATTTCACGCAATACAAACCTCAAGCTACTTTGAATAAATCTCGTCTTGTTCTCTCTATCGGGCTCGTGATGCGTCGTGGTTGAGATACATCGATGGTGGCCACTATGAAATTACGAATGAATTTCTGACATATCTGCCCTCTGAGTGACCCGAACTCGTACGGCTGATTGTGGAACAGCCTTACCAGTTCCCGTCGATTAGTAGGAATATAAATTCGAGTAATGTGTTATATATGCTTCTATATACACGTGACACTTAGTGCATGAGTTTCGGCAAGGGTTATGATAACTAATTTGCATCATTATCCAGTCGAATGAACTTTGGAACATGAAGTTCTAAACAGAAAAAATATGTAGATGAAGGAGAACAAATGCAGAAACCGTACTGGCCACAGTAATTAGCTACATTACAGAGTATTTAACCAGTGCACCAGTAAACCATGTGTACCACACCACCCGGAAGTCTACTCAACCTGACCAGACCAATTCACCCGTTAGCGTCTTCACATAAATGCTATATTACGGTGTGATCACCTTGGCCTATCTTACAATCACAATCTTGTCACCTGCTTAGCAAACACAGTATAAAATGGTCGATGTACGTGCGGATATAAACGTCCAAATTGTTGTAAAATCGAAAATCTTTGAAACAAGGTTTGAAAACATCAGCCGGCTTCATCTACAAATTAGCATCGTCAGCCCCATCACTTCAACATAGCACCTCGCGTTATTAAAAAGCATTCTGCATTTATAAGCCGAGCAAGCGTAAGTGCAAGTCTGCGGTTTTTACTAGTTTCAGTGGGATTTCAAAGTCCCTTCTTGATTGATCAGCATTACTTGCCGTGCGGGCCAGAAATTGTCTCGCATCGTAGCTCTACCGCTAACCCTAATACACCGATCAGTGATTGGTCACTTCGCCTTCTCCTTGTCCAATCACGGATTTACCTCGTATGACGAGTTATAATTGTTTCGTTTAGATTTCGCTGTGGGGAATGGATCACGCTTTTTCAGCGCTGGGAAGCGCCAACTCAATATAATCAACTTTCTAATCAAGGTTTTTTTTAATGACAGCAGAAAACCAAAAAATCGGTGTGGTTAGGGCACAGACCGTATAAACGCAACAACGCAGACCACCATACTGACTACTTCGATCTTGCCAAATTCAGTGTTCTTTGACTTTGGAATTGCTGATAAAATGTTCTCGCCGTATAGGGGTCATAGTATGACACAGGTGCTCAAAGTCTTTCGCATACAGCGGCAGTATCGACCAAAAACCGTAGCACACATCCGATTTTCGATGAGTAATCAAACAACACTACACTCCAGATGCCTGCACTAGTAGAAACAGGATGAGCTTTCTAAATACGTGACCATAATATGACCACTTACTGAAAGCCTGATATGAAAAAATCAACATCTACTGTACACGAGGATGGGCATACCTACTCAGTAAGCCATAACCCCGAGCACAGATAAGATGCTAAGTCTATACTTTTGAATGAAACACTACTGTTTAAAGTCAACCAGATCTATCCCACTCCAATTTTCAGGGTCATGGTTGCAGGTTCCCATCTCCCACTCCTCCATGTATTGAACCCCGGTTGTGGGACATCCCTTCCACTACACTCATGCTTCAAGCATCTCAGAAAAAACAACGCGGCCGCGCGTGGACAGACACATGCAGCACCAAAAAGTTACCCTCCGCTTGCTAAAGTGACTGATTTCAATGATACTTCGGTTTGCGCCTACCCACACTAGGATTACAAGGATCGTAGAGAGAAGATATATATATATATATATATATATATATATATATACATCACACCTCTGCCTTTGATAGCAACAACAGCATCGATATTTTTGGAACGTTGCTTACCCATCGGTTGACGAATGTTGACGGTTTACCGGAAAACCAATAACCACAGTTGTTAATTGTAGCGACCTCGAAAACTTATCTCTGTCCTATTTCAATTCAGCTTCGCTTACTCAAGCACGAACAGTCAAAAAGCCTCTGATTAGCCAACAGGAATGTCTCCTAATCAAACGGCGAATGTAGGTGCAGACAAATCGAGGCTCACTGACTGATCGCTCCCAGTCACTTGAGTTAACTGTCTCTTCTTTGGTCTTCATTTTGAGCGACGCCCTCGCTCACCCTTGAGCGTGTCACCGAAATCAGACCGTTTTAAACCTCGTCCTTGAATCGGAGCGAAGGACACTGCATATGACCTTACTCTCAGACTCAAAGCTGATCAGAATCATGATCCGCCTATCACCTATCTGATCCCGCTGAAATTCGCCGCCCACGACTGATTTCTGAAAATCGGGTGACCACCACTTTCACTTAAACTAAGCCTTAAATACGACAGTTTTCAAACTTTGAAGACATGGCAACTACTTTAGAAGCACCGTCGCTTTTAGACAGTCTCAAGTGTTTTCCACTGACTGCTAGTCCAAGGACCCAGACAACCGTGGAATACACCTCATGCTTTCAGCATTCTTGCACTGCTTCTTGCTCGATGGGACGTGCGCTGTCGTCTTGGGAAATTAGCGGTTTGATTTAGTGGTTCCCACAGGTCACACCCATCATTCCTTTATGGAGTTTATCCCAATCACCGACTGCCTGGAGAAAGTTCACAATTTCCGTGATGCTCTCAATGTTGAATTTAAGCTGACGAGATTCTTCTGTTGGCCTTCAGTGTTTAAGTAATAGAGGATATGAATAGTTTTACTTTGCACAGTCCAGTAGTCTTTAATCTGATCGTTTCTGAATCGCGATGACATGCGTGAGATACCGGTCTAGGTTGTCCACTCACCAAAAGTAGACAACCCAATGGGTCGTAATGCTAGTGATCTCACCTACGCAGAACATAGTGTCTCGATGGGTGTGAATGGTTCGGAAACAGGAAAGAGTCGTTCCACTCGAGTGAACTTCCTGCGCTTGTATGTGATGCTGGGAGTAGTTTTCCCAAATCACATGACAAGTGTGATAACTATGCTTGAGGACGTAGTACGATTAATTAGAATCACCTGCTCCGGTAGAGGGGCATTCTTGACGTAATGTGTATACGCTACTCGCAGAAAATTGAAAGCACCAACCAATAAAAGGGGAAATTCAGTTATGAACGATGAGACGATGCACATCGGGATGAGTCGGGATTGATAGAATGCAACGAGACAATACAAAATTCGTAATTAGAAGGGATAGGACAACGCATGCTCTCGGCAACCAAGACTAAGTCACGATATATATATATATATATATATATATATATATATAATGCGCTGTGAAAGAGTGCAGTTAGCACTGAGCAGAGTTGGATTACCGAGCAAGCCGCAGCCTGATCCAGGGAAGTGACGTTGATAAAAACAGTGTACAGAGAACCAACGCTTTTCTCCTGAGTTGGAAAACCCTCAGGCATTCGAGGGAAGTTGAAATAAACAGGCTGACTGGTCGACTACTGTCACCAGGATTTTCGCAGACTATTTGTGACGTAATTAGCAGTTAAGCAAATCCTCAATACTCAGTATCGGCTTGATAACCGGTTATTTCCGATCTTCTGTTAATTTTATTAATGAAACGACAAGTTACACCATTTCCAGGAAGGAAATCGCAGCCAACGAAGAGGCCGGATGTGGGCAAAAGTCGATCTTATCAGACAGACAAGTGAGTGAGTACTGACGGCTTCACAACATTGCCAGGCCACAGTAGAAACACTGCATAGGCTGTAGTCCGAGAGTTTGTGAGGTGCTTAATTAAATGAATTTAATGCCGATTGGCCTACGAGTTACTTACGCGCAAAAGCAATATCCCCGACGGCACTTTGCACTCATGAGTTCAGTACCGAAGGATGGAAACCAGATCCGTGAGAAAAACTATACGAAATCAAGTGAATTTAGCGAAGTACAACAGGAATGGTTTCCACGAAATTATGACTCGCCAGATGTCTTAACTGAAAGGTTTAGCACAGAAGATAAGGTAATCAAATGCTGCAGTCGGTGGCGCATTTGTATTCAATCCCCATTCCCTGTCCATTTCATTCCGCTCCCTAAAAGATGATACCATATGGCGGAAACGAAAGCCTAAGCATAAGAATGTTAGTCTGATAGTTGCAGGAAATGAAATCAATCGAATCGGTTTTCTTTCGAAGCACAAAAAAACAGACGTCTATCATCTAATCTGATCGGACCATGGAAGAGAAAACACAGCTTCAGAAAGCATTCTTTTCGGCAAAGCTTCCACCAGATACTACCTATCTCCGACTTCACAAGTACACCTTTCATTCTTGTTTTGTTCCCGAAGCAGATGGCTGTACTATTCTTCACCGGTCAATTGTTACCCTCCGAATACCAAACGTTTACTTTTCCAATCGTAAATTTTCACTCATATGATTGAAATTCCAATCCCCCTTATTGAATAATCACTTTTGTGTTGTTTATCGTTCCTTCGGCAACGATAACACCGTTTTTATGTCTTATATTCAGGCATAAGATATTTAATTGCCAGGGAGATTTCAATGTTCACAATCGGGAACAGCTAGTACATTCTTCTGACAGCTTGGCTACTGGGTGCGAAACCCAATGAATTGTTGTGGTTTCAACTAGATGACCTCCTCCTATAGGTACACACGATCGATCTGGCAACCACGCTTATGCTTTTTATCCTATCCTTACTTTCGTCCCCTTTTCTCTACTAAAACTTTTATTCCTCCTCCTTGTAGCTCTTCGGACCATTATTTTACAATATGCGCCATTGAATCTCCAAGATTTTCGATCGAGTTGGGCACGGCCGTCTTTCGAAGTTTCCCACGTCCGTATTCTCCTCGGCTCCGGTATCGTGAACAGCAAATTTTTGCAATAAGAGAATCATCCCCGTCCGATTTTCTGTAAACATTGATGCCCTCTAAGAATCATATCAAGCATCCATTTGCTTCTCCTTAGTTACTCGTGATCTATCAACCACTTCAAACCGAATCCATTCATTGGACGATAACGCTACTCGCCAGCGTTTTCTTTTTACTACACTCCTCGTCATACGAACTCCAACATGGACCGTGACCGTTGTGTCGCCAGTGTGTCTTTAAATTCTGATCATGAATGCGCATCATCCCGGAGCCCAAACAGTCCTGTTGAATTGAATACCTCCAAAACCTCTGACTTCAATATCTTTGGAAAGTGATCCTACCTATCTACATTTATCTTTTGTCTCGTCTGGTTGGCGTCTCCTCGGCGTATCCGTTATTTCTGTCATGCTGATTCGTCTTCTCGCACCGCACGTCTTTTCTTATTCCAACTCATCTTCATCCGCTGCATAAAGCTCAAATCTACTCTGCGCTCGAATACTACAATCAGATGTGGAGTGAGAGAGCTCCATCTAAATTGCTTTTTCTTCGTGATCGTCTTCGGCGAAAGACTATCCGGCTGATCGACGACATCCACTTTGCGATTATTAGCCCATCGTTGGGCAATTGCTTCGCTATCCTTTTTCCAGCGATATATTTCTCTTCATCGGAGCTTGTCTTAGCAGTTCATCTTCCTGTAACCTTTCTTCGTCCTCCTCGCACACAAGCAATTAGTTACCCTTTATAATATTTTATTACTAGTTATCGTGCTTTTATTTTTCGATCGTCTTCCACTCGGACTTCAAAACTGCAACACATTCTCTCATTTTTTTTGTTTTCCTATTCACCTGCATTAAAATAAGACCAATAAATTTGGCTCTGTACGTAAATTCTCTTTATGGGAGTGACTTTCAACCATGGAGTTCGATTCTGTGAGAGAATGTGATGAGCTGCTGACAAAACCAAGACAACCTTGATTTGCAGACCGTCTGAGAAGAGGAACCGACGGGTACCTCCCACAGGAATTAAGGGATAAATAACACACTGTACGAACTCAGATCAGCCGAGAACTTGAAACCAAGGTCTCGATGACTTATCTTCGTCCAGTCTCCCAATTGATGTGACACATTTGGAGACTAGGTCGAAAAGAAGAGTGTGGGTAATCCAATGAACCCAAGCAGACTTAAGACAATCAATTAATGACTCTCGGTCTTAAAACAAACCTCTACATTACGTTTCATTCTTACCAATAAACGAGACACATCTAACAGTGCAAGGTCATATGGTCTTTCTTGTTTGACTAAGGCGGACAGGATCGAAAGAGGAGCTGAGGATAGCAATCGACTTTTCGACCAGGACAGTTTATTACGGGAAAAGAAATGCACACAGCAAGAAAGCATAACATCAAGGTTCATTTCCGAAGACTTACCTTTTGAATCATGGATTCCAATCGACCTTGGAGAAAGGGAATGCGACATTCACACCGGACCAATTTGTACGCACACATTAAATCGCCCGAATAACCTTTCTGTAGGCAATTTCATGAAGTGTAGGAGGAGTGGAGAGGTGGGAAGATGTAGAAACCGCTAGCGGCCAATAAAAGTCTTAGAAACAACAGCCACAGATAACTATCAAACGACGTGACCGAGTGAATAAGTGGTCACCTATTTTTGTCCAGATAATGATAGTATTTTCATTTCCCTCATGTATTACACAACATAACCAAAAATTTCCGGAAGGCAGTCGTGCCCATTAAAAGACTCCTAAACGTGAAAGTGTCCAGCAATAGAGATGATTTGAATCAGCAACTTTCACGTTCAAACACCACGACCTTACCCGATGGATCGCAACCAGTCGTTGTGTCGATAGTGGTGTTTTCACTTGAGAAGGCACAATTTATTCTTGATCACAGGAGAAAAAACAATCGAAGTCGAAGCACAGCACATTCGCAGGAGGTTAATGGATTGAACTAAACTGAACTGTTACTGAGGTGGACATTGTTCGAGATGGAAAATGCAAACTGCACAACGTCCGAAATCAAAATTGTAATAAGCGATCTTCTATCATTGGTCACTCTGACAGTGTCCATTGCACACGCCTTGCTGAGTGACAATGTATAGGCAATTCAACGCGCGTTGGACCGCCTGACGATTGAGGTATCTAGGTACGGTATGTGCTTTGCACTTTCAAAATGCAACTTACTTCTTCAAGACTGGCAGGAGTCTGTACCTGCACTCAACCTTTGTGGTGATCGGTTAGAAGAAGCAATTAGCTTCAAGTGCCTCGAGAGCCTGATCGCACCTGGCGGAGGTGTTGGGGAGGAGGTCACGTAGCGAATTGCGAAAGCCAGAAAAACTTTCGCAAACCGGCAACACTTGTGGCGCCGTCATGACATCCGGCTTTCTCTCAAGAGAAGGGTGCACAATGCCACAGCTCTCAGTGTTCTACTTTACGACCGCGAGACTTGGCCTATCCGTGTTGAGGACGCCCGGCGACTTCCCTTGTTCGACCGCTGATGTCTCCGAAGTGTTGCTCCTGTCTGATGGGAGCATCGGATGAGCATTGACGAGGTGCGTCATCGTGAATTGGATGGAGACAGTCGTCCTCTGACTGAGGTAATCTTTCTACGTGGCTTGGAAACGTATTGCGTATGTCTACCCATCGTCTACCTTTTCGTGCTCTTTTCGCACGTGCCGGGAAAGGTTGAAAGATGCGAAGTGGCAGTCAGACTACGACTTGGAGTAGAGATATGAAGAAATTAGTTTTGGTTTTGGCCTCGTTTGGTGCTTCTTGCCTTCGTGGTCGGGACCCGAGAGATGAGGATTGTTATTGCTTCGAGACACTGAGAGATGACTCAAAACCGAAATTAGTGGCGGGAATGGTGTGTGGCTTGTCTGTAGAACTTACCTCCCTTAAAAATTATCCGAAAACAACCAAGAAATCACAAAATGTGTATAGTGGAAAGAAATAGGTGGTATGTTATGGTTTATTTTTCCTCTCCTTCTTTGTTTACTTTCCGTGAAGTTCCACCTATATGTCTCGTTCGCGACATATATATATATATATATATATATATATATATATATATATAGCGTACACGGCCGTTTTCGTGTCTATTGCCACTCATCAAATTTTCATACTCAACAGCCTTGTGTCCAACCATCTTTAGTCGGTTTTGGGCATTATGATTGGAAATTTTGGATAAGAACTGTGCTTGAATGCGGCTCCTGGAAGAGTCCCTAGACGAACAACAATTGTGCTCTGTTAATGGCTCTTCGTTGGTTGCTATTTTAGATTTTGAATATAAATAGGACGTGAACAGAGAAAATGTACCGAGCGGATAGGATTGAGGCAAGTAGGGAGAAACATGAGTGGTAACGATATTACTATTATCATTACTCAGTGGTCTAGATTACACTGACAGAAACCAGACAGGTAAAACACAATGCACAAGATAAATCAACAAACTACAAGGTCAACGACAGCTCTGTTGGTTGGTAAATAGCCGTACTTTGGCGACAAAATAAACAAAAACGGAAGGAATAAAACGGCATTAGTCGATTCAGTGCAGTGTAATGCCTAGTGTGATAAGCGCCATAAAAAACGAAAGCTCCATATCCCCTCCACGTGCTGAACTCATCGATTCAAGTTGGTGCCACTGGTCAGGTATGCGTAATCTGTTCATGAGCCGACCCGATGGTTGCTAGGAGTAGCCATCCTAGTTTGGGGTGGTCCACAAAAAAAGCTACAAAACTGATATGGAAACGGTTTGAATGGGGCATTCCGGATCAAGCTTTAGATTTCATGTTGTTTTGGAATGAAACTAACTGGAGTCGTACGTGTACTGTGACATGCACATACACACACACGAACACACGAACAAACATATGCAAAAGCAAACGAATTTCATTGTGCTAACGTAGAGACAATTTTGCAGGCGACAGAGCTCCAACGGTAAATTCGCGAACATGCACATTAATTGGGCAGACTCGATGCTCTCCATCCAACCCCAAACGAAATTGGATAAAATTCACTAGGGTATACTTGGGGCGAAAGGGAGAGAACAAGTGAGAGGTCATCAAACAAAAGAGGAATGGATTATTCGACTAGCCACGGGCTACCAATTGGCCAATACACTGGTTACCGACTGGTATCATTAACTCGAGAGAGCACATCCAACAAAAGCCATGAATTTCAGGGCGTCAATTGCTTTTTAACTGTTTACTTTATCCTTTATGGATCGACCGTAAGGCCGCGGGTAGAATTAGCACTGGACGAATTTGGGAGATACTCTTAACTATATATATATATAATGTATACAGGGTACACATACCTGACGAGTGACAATAAACGCGAAACCGGTCGTCTGCTCCCGGGCAAATTTTGTTCACTCATCCAGATAATACTTGCAATTTAAATATACCTATATATATATATATATATATGCAGGAATCCGATTACAGATCTAGTGTGCAATCTGAACTATGATGAAAAAGGAAAAACAAAGTGGGAGAAGAGAGGTTTGCGAGAGATTTACCACATCTCACGTCTCCAAGACTCTGCCACTTTATCCACCGCCCATCAAATTCATGGTTGTTTTTTGAGTATTGCATTACCCGACTCCTGAAACCAAAGTAGACGGTTACCTTAGGCGGAGGGGAGCGTCCAAATGACGCGAGAAATAGGAATCTCAATTTCGAAAATCAACCAACCACACTACAATCCGTCTGTATTCAATCCCTGAATCATGATTCGCCATACTGACCATCCATTTTAAGAGGGTTTGATCACACAGAGATGTAAAACAAAAGCCACAATTGTTTACCGGACTTGACCCACCGCATTGTCATGTCTTGTTAATACTCATGCTACTGATGCTATTGATTGGAGCAATAGAAAATTTATTTTGTCTATAAAGTAAATGCAGTAGAAGTAATGCACAACAAGCTACTGAAAACAACAGAAGTATAGCCGTACCGCGTAGTCCGTTCAGACAAGCGAGTAGTACAGTGGTTATGCAAACCTCAACTAAGGACCGGAGTAGCGCTGAGGCAAACGACCGCGGGTTAAACGTCATCGAACCATTGGCCCGAAACAGACCTTAAAAGAAGAAGGCCACGATCGAAAAAGCAAAAATATCACCTCGCGCACCAGAGGTGGGTTAGATCATCTTGGACGGATCTGGATAGGGTGAGCCTTCAGTTCGTCTTTAAAGCTTGTAATTGGCTTAGCAATTGTATTTCACGTTGCCCATATTT
This sequence comes from Fasciolopsis buskii, assembly GCA_008360955.1. Lineage (NCBI taxonomy): Eukaryota > Metazoa > Platyhelminthes > Trematoda > Plagiorchiida > Fasciolidae > Fasciolopsis > Fasciolopsis buskii. Next base: position 209,179 of record LUCM01011376.1, read on the forward strand.
GGACGCATTTCGAAGTGCGCAGATACTCATCATCAGAAACATCTAAAAAGCGTTTTTGCTGCAGGCTTGAACTCGGCATTTTGAAACGAAGTCTTTGGGGCTCGCCACATTTAATGAGATGAACCGTTAACGGGAACCTCAAAAGTCAGAGAGGAATAAAGTCATAAGCTAGACGATGGTGATAATGACGGTGGTGCAATGCCAACTATCACCGGCATGCTGAAAATTCACCTATGGGATGAATGGTCTCAATTGTGAATTGAAACTGGATCGGTGGTGGTCAAGTTGATTAAGTGTCTGTCACTAAAACGGCCAGGGGTTCGAATCCCAGATTTCCACGGTCACTTTGGTCGTAGAACGCAATTCGTTGTCACCCGTATCACTACCACATCTGACCTAATGAGACCATATGTAATTCTACGTCATTTCAAGTTTCGGGGTCACAGCTGCCGATCTCCCCTTCACCCACTTCCTCGGTAGTGGGCCCTAGTATTCATGGGGCATGCTCCTTCCACTGCGCCCATGTGTGCAGCATCATAAAAAATAACGGACGGTAGTAGGATTTGGATTTCTGATCATCGAGATGACATCTAATCCGTTTGATCATCACCGACCCCGACCAGGGCGGCCGATAACGAGGCTAAAGATGAATTCAACTATTTACGGGAACTAATCAGTCAAGCTTCCTTCCGAATGTCCTGCGCCGTCACTCGTGATAAGCGGTGATATTCATACCGCATTGTTCACCGGTAGATGAAACTGAAACTAGGAGAAAATACGACATCTGCTTTTGCGAACATCGAAAAAATTTGTGCCGATTTTTTTTACTGCTCGCCTAACCGCTGCGGTCGGCGTACACACAGTGGAAATCTGATTCTTGGGTATGCAGCAGAATACGGTGTTCGCAAGCTAAACCATTCTTAAAAAGTAATCGCCCCCTTCGAAGGAACAAAACCCTTCCAATCCCCAGTTCAATTTCGCCATTGAAAACAACTTCCTAGGGCGAACAGAAATGTTCTAGAGGGGTGAACATTGTACTCACCGTTTGAACTTTAGTTTTGTCAATCAATAAGAACCAAGTTAACATGATTTCACTAGTGGATCAAAAATATCAGGTGTGCAATGTAAAAACCATTGAACTTACTGTCCACCAGGATGGGCAGAGAGGTCCCCGGCCAGTTTTGACGGAACGGAATTTCGTTGGATTATCTTCGGGAGTGTTCCCTGCCTCACATTGCTCGGGTGAACCAATGTCGATCATAACTACTTCACGTTCTTTGAGTTCAGCCGGTGATAACCGATGAGCCTGGAATGCAAGTATATATATATATATATATATATATATAAGACCAAGGAGTAAAAGTGAATGCGAGGAGAGGAGGAAAAATGATGAATGAATTGAGGGGTTATTCGACGGATGATTTAGATACGGGCGAGAAGTGGCTGTATCTGCAACAAACCGTTCAACTTAAACAGAACCGGAAAATTTCGCTTAGTTAGTAGAAAAAACAACGAATATCTGCTTAGGTCAGAGATTCTATAAATCATTAGACGGAACAAAATTCTTTCGTGACCGTGGTTTAGGGATCTTGTCCTGAAGTGGTTGAATGTTCGAAATCCTGATTCCATGTCACCTTAGTGGCGGGGAGTAATTCGTTCTCCCTGTTATGTTGCCGAGTTTAGTCGGTCTATGCACACACTGAAGCACAAGACACAAGTACTCGTGGTGCACGATATCACAGGAACACAGCCTGTAGTCTAGTAGGACACGAACACACACAGAGGTTGGAGACACAAAAAGTTCGGGCTCAAGACTCAAGGTCCGTAGTCGCACAACGAATGGGACAGATCTGCTGCTCCCTTTAATGAGCAACCACACGGAACAATAAGCGGCGCGAAATACGAACAGCTAGCCCAGCCCGCTAGCTGAAAAGAGAAGACGAACACAGGGTACTGCCGCGCGTTTATTGGTGACCCACCAATGCAAGTCGGAATTCAAATGAGCTCTATCGTTTATATAGTTGTGTTGGGTGGCCTTGGTCGATGTGTGGACTAGCCAATCACAGAACGGGCTTTTATGAATCTTTTCGCGGACATATAAAAATATTCAACCGCGCAAAATTTAAAATAACGTCAATTTCGAAATATTGAGAAAAGGACAGATTCTTTTAGAAGATTAATAGCAGAAATGAAATCTGCGGCTCCCAAAACCTTGGATTGGTCATCGACCATAAAACTCCCGAATCATTACCTCAGCTGACCTAATGAGAACTTATGCAGTTCAACGCCACTCCAAGTTTTAGGATCACGACTGCGGATCCCCCCTCCACTTCCCCGGTATAGTGGACTTTAGTGGTCCTAGTACCCCATGGAAAGCCAGGCAAACGAAGCTTCCTGATTCCAAGACAAGAATACCAATCACTCCCAGCGGTAGTACGCATAGGGTCTGTTGCAATCAATAAGTACAGATAACGAATTGCTGGCAAAGTTTCATATATATATATATATATATATATATATATATGTTGTAGAGATCCAAATACAGATAATGCGTCATCGGAATCATGGCGAAGGATGAAAATGATGTGCGAAAAAGGAGAGAAAAAAACTGTGTAGAGTTTATAACACATTCCCCATGTCCACATCACCGATCATTCATCGAGATCCATGAGTACTCCGTGAGCTTATTACTACTCGGCTGCCTAAACCGAAGTATAAGATTGACTTAGGAGATCCCAAGCCGAAATGAATTGGAATCAAGTGTTGCAACTGTTGGAAAAAGACATGTTTTGAGAGCAACCCTCATCACAAAGAAGTTGGAAAACGTTCGCTGAATTGCATTATGCAACGACTACGCTCTGTGCTTCAAATGAGCTTCAAACATAACTATGACCAGCAATAAACTAAGTTCCATCGACGTTGCCGACAATCCATGTGTCATATCGGCAGTTTCTCAGTGGGAAAATCAAACTTCATAAAAAATATGCCGAAAGCATTATAAAATGATAGTATCCAACAGGTGGGGTGCCAATGTGAATGACATTCCATCGCATCTCGATGACCAAAAGTGATGGACAGATAAATGTCAGAAGTTTCTTTCAGGCTTGCCAAGCACGCGCTAAAAGAGCATGGGAAGGTAAACGCTGCGCAAGATAATTAAAACTTATCTAAGTCACCAAACGCGGCACAGGGCGATTATTACACTCAGAGGACTACTGTCTGCACCCAACACAGGACCAGGCACTTCGTCATTGTGTAGAAGAGAACAGGACCACAACGAATAGAGAGTAATCGATCCCGCAGCGCGAACTAATCAGAAGCAGTAGCCTGAAGACAACGACTATGTCAAAAACGCTTCCCAACAGAAAGTTGAACAGGAATGGAGAGATGGGACACCCTTGCCGAACGCCACTAGTCGTTTCCAATGGACTTCGTAGCTCACCGTATACCCTCAGCTGACCTAATCTGGCATTTGTGTTCTTCCTCGGGATCATGATGTCAATAATCCTTAGTATATAACAGGTCGTGCAGCCTTCGATAAAGTTTCGTTCATTGCATCTGGGTTGCAATCTGCAGGCGCGTATAGGCTGCCTATCAGGGCGACAACCGTTTTAGTTTACGCCGACCTCCAATTCTCATTGTGCATAGCCAGCTGTCGATTACGATCTCGTGAAGCAGTGTAGCCCCCCAGCCTTCTCACTAAGAGCCAAACCAACTTAAGCCTTCGAAAATAAAGAACTGTGCCAACGAGGTTTTTAGATCCCATGCATCCCCAGCTTGTTTTCGCCTGTTTGTCTAGCGACTTGCCGGATTGTGGCTAATGACGCATGCTTTACCATCTTGAACCCACAGGTGAGATTAGGGTAATTGATTAAGACCCAACGGATGGCATCTGTCTCAAGGGACACAATCCTACCAACCCACAGGTGCTACTCGTTTCGGAAATAAAATTAATGACATCAAAGCTATGAGATATCCAGTAATTCAAATTTACCGCAAGTACATGTCGTTTTCCGGTGATTTTAACTAATCATTCCATTTCTCGTATTTGTATTCTCACTGGAACGAAAGTGGAATGCGGGTATGGCGGACAACCAAACATAAAGTGAACCTAAGGAATCGCCTAATAAACCATATTTATCATGACCACCGTTAACTAGATGAGCAAGGTGCACATGTTTTTACTAAATCACACAAGACTACACGTTGTCATAACAACCTGATCCTAGTTGGTGTTTGTTGATAGAAACTACTCTGGTTTCCAGGTTATGATAACCCTCACCAATGTCAGTTCAAACTAATATGAACTTTGCACCTAGTGTGTGTCCTGGTTTTGCCTTCAGTCATTTAACAGCCTATGGCTGAGAACTGAGTGGTCAAGAATATTGAAATACTAGGCCAGGGTTATCAGCAAGATCGATGAACAGAAGTGCGATGAAAATGTGAATGGAATAGAAATACTGACCACGGCAAACGATTATGCAGAGCAACATCCGTAACTCCCACCAGGTTTAATTTCCTGACTCACAATACAATCGACTCAACAAGTCATACTTTCACGGAATTCCGACAACCTTTTCTGTTGTATTAGCTTGGTACTTCTGTCCTGTGGCACTCCGCAACTTTATCAAATCGAAACGGATAATAGGCAGTGCATAACAGTAAATAAGTGTGAAAGACAGTTCAGTGGAAATCCAGAGAATAGAAAAAGAATCCAAATGTAATCATGCAATTGACCACAGTGTCTCCAGGTCGCGAATGAAGACAGCCAACTAATCAAAGAGAAAAAGTGAATAAGATGGGCTTCCCCTCAGTCACCGGGCAACGATAGTGCTCAAAGGCGTGGTGGGGGTATTGTTTGGCAAGTGCCACTTCAAAAAAAAAAACCACGAGTTTGACGATAATAGTTCAACCTAGCGGTGGTGACTTGCCCTTAAATTACGTCAATTTGTTGTCTATTAATTCTTGAGCACCGAATCCTAGTAGAGCTGTCGGGATTGATCCTCTTTCCCCGGATCACCGGCTCTATCGGAAACCCTGAGAGCATTACACCTTTGATTCCAATCATTTAAAAGGGATATAAAATGGAACAGCGGTCGCTCGTTTTAACGGGTTACGCCTATCTAGTTTCATTCTGCTACCTGGCAGAATGAACCCGCTTGTCAAAGGCTTGGTGAGGATGCCTTAAGAAAACCAACTAATTCAACCGCCGCTTCTGATCAGTAACTCGCCCGCTGACGAATCGACCAACAATGGAAGAGCTGCTGTAAAAACACGAGTTAATCGAAAATTTCCCCTGTGATAAACCACATGCAGAAGTTGCGACATGAAAATGGAGTGCTATCGGCACTAAAACATAGGAACCATGCGCTAATTGGTATTCGATCAACACCTGGATACATGGGATTTACAGCCGCCAAACGGCACCACAAGTTTATAGACAAGGAATGTAAAGAACTACATTTCTGCAGTTGTCCGAAACAGCGGATGAACAAAATAAAGTAAAGCGAACTCACGTTTTCCAAGGTGATATCCGGTGAGTGCAGTGATTCGACGCTCACACTAAACGACTCCATAAAGTTGTTCTATCCGAAAACAAAAGAAATTAGAAGAGCAATATATGAGGTAAGCATCCACGAGAAAAAAGATCACAATACCGTGATCACAGTCCGACAATAGGGGTAAGCATTCCAAGCGTACTCGTTGAAGATCAATGCGGAGGCTGGGGCAAGCGCACGTACAACGCCGGGAACTTTTTGTGACAAGTGATAACATTTGTGTGTGTACTGGCCTTTTGTATACAGAGGATCCCCGTTGAGTAAGGGAGGATTGGGAGCATTAACGAAGGATGTGAATGGTTCGTTCATCAGAATTTCCACGCCATCACCCCCACCAGTTTCGTTTTTCGACATTTCGGCCACTGAGTACAACTGACCGATCATAAACTCCTCCACCGTCATTGGTAGGATGATGCGGCTAAATGGATAGAGATGGGAAATCAATGTAGATTAAGCCGCCGATTGGGGCATGAAAATAAATAGTCGTGTGAGAGAAAACATCAGGTCAATATATTTTTCATTGGATGATTTGGGAAAGTATTTTGATCACGTCCACTGGGTGTCTTCAACAGAGACGCAGACAGCACAAGAACAATTGTCTACACTGAATAATATTAGTCGTTGTTACATTTGACATTCTTGGCTAGTGTCAATGCATGGCTTGCTTTTAATGCGGCGAATAGTCCCCTACCAAAGGAAGAATATGCTTTGGGGCAATCAGATTAGGAATTCGCCGAATGAGAGTAAGAAAGGAACTTAACGGTTACTCAAGCTTGTAGACCATTGCTACTGTACACCGGAAACCCCGCTGAGGGCAAGCAATTACGGAATGAAAGTCAACCTGTAGAGTGGATACCGAATTTGAAGTACGGTTTTTCATTACAAGGACCTTCCGCTGTTTACGCGGCGGAAGGGATCTTCCTTTGAGAACCCAAACCGGAGCCTCTGACCCACAAGGCTGACCTACGAAACCATGGGACGGTGGCCCATTTCCCACAACATAGCCTACTCAGTGCAATGAGCAGCAAAGTCCTAATAAGCCTAACCTACGACCGACGGGAGAGGGACACGTACTTAAAGGGAATTCAGTCGTTAAGCGGCAGAAAGGCTAAGATCTGACAACAAGAAACTGTTCACAGGGTAGCGAAGGACTGCATGAAAACTCATCCACTCAGATCAGTCATTCTTCCACTTATTTCTTCCGGCTGAGCAACTAAAATCAATCCCAAAACTTGGGAACCATCAGACTAATTCATCGGGCGTCTACTCATTTACCTTTAGTCCGCCAATAATTTTTAGCTTGAGATAAGCCGTCCTGTACAGATCGATGGATCATGGAGACATGCTATCCTACCACTTCAAGGTGCAGTCTCGCCGTAATAGATATTTTTAGATTGTCTCCATCAGTGTGTATGGCTCCTCCAGTGGCATGTTCGTTAACAGTAAGGCTACCATAATCATTCGCTACTAGGAGAACGAGATGGAAGCCTTAACCAATCATTTTGATTAAATAAATATTTCGCTTACCGTCGCGTTTAATTAAGACCCTCTTGTCGAATAGATGGTCACGCTGGTTATCATTATCACATTTCGCCCTCAGCGGTGTGCAACAAGCTATATATACAAGATATATACCGGCTTGAAAATAAGCATGGCACCAGCGCAACATATAAATGGAATTATGCAAAAGTGGATAGGAAGGGGGTACTAATAATAATAAATGATGAACCAGTTATTTTCTTGTTTTCAGCGCACATTTTGTGATTTTTTGTTTTTGATGATTACGTAGGGGGAATGAGTTCTACAGACGAACCATAAATCCGAGACATTGACTTCGGTTCTGAGCCAAAGTTCGCCGTTTGCCCTCTAGTATTGTGTAATCTACAAGCCGAGCTACGGCCCCACCATGAGCATTCCATTGTGATGGATGTCATGTGCCTAAGCAGCTCAGGTAGGTAACCACAAATACTCAAATTAAATGCCCGAACCCACCTCGTCGTACCCTCACAGCTTGGAACTGAAGTGTGGTATCCATACTTCGATTGGAATCCCGCCGGCTTCGAGGGTATTTTGGAACCCTTTTTATTTCTTAACCTGCTTTATTAACAAGCCAACGTGTACACCACTTTCAGAAAGTGAGTCGTGACCAACAGAAAGCTACCAAGTGAGGAGGATTCTAACTCGAGACCTTCAGGACTCAACGCCACAATGTTGAGCGCTTGCCCATCGCTGGATAATTTAAAATATTTTATCTACCAAACCAAAGCATCGTATATCTTGCACTTCAGAGCGGCAAGCAATTCGACTGGGTAAAATGTGGCCTGTTCTCTGGCTTCCTTAAGATCTCGAATTGCCATAGACGGTGAAAACACCGAAAGTGGTGTGCTCTTGCATTACATACTTCGTAGTTGGGATCCAAAAGACTCGCCAGCTAGTTGACTGGAGGCACTGAAGACTATAGCATAGCATAGCAATCCTGTTATTACTTTTAAAGAGTCAGAATGATTGAAAAATGTGCTTCTTTACAGTTAGACTGCGTTCCGTATGGTGGCGCTACTACGGCGTTCTTTTCCTTCCTCGCTCCTGTAGGCCCACTTTCCATCTTGCTTGCTCATTTTTCCTACTGCAACGTGCAACTCAATGAGAAAGATAATGGTCAAAGGAACTTGCTCTGATGTTAAACACTGAACAATGGTGATTGTAATGATGCTGAATATGATTGCACCGAGACCAGAGGCAAGAGCAAAGACCGCAGCCTTGAAGGTCGCGGAAACAATCAAGGGGGACCAGAAACCATGACCCCGAAAAACCTCAAAAAGTTAAAAAAAAGTCTTAACATATCGAACATGGTAATGAGCACGGCGCCAACAGCAGATTGTTATCTATCACTAAATAAATGCACTCACTTGTAAATGCAAGGATATACTAAAATGCATTTACTCTTGGCAGGAAGGTTTCAGGTTCAGTGGGTAGGTTGGGTTTTTGGTGATCGCACTTCGAAAAAAATGCTAAGCTATTTCACTGCTTAGGAATCGTACATTGGAACATGAAACGCAGAACGCAAGAAGCTCTCACCAGGAAACCGTCCGCTGTTTATTCGACGAAAATCTTATCCATTTAGAAATAAAACCATTATTAATTGCCTGTAAACAACTGGGAAAAATGTAAGATCGGATTTTCTATTGGCTTAATGGTTAAGATTTGGAGAGCCATCACTGCCCCCTTTTTTACTGCCTGTCTAACTAGAGTGGCATACATCTACGCCAGGTTCTGGTAGGTCAGACGTATAAATTAGTCTTGCGCATTTCATCTGCCATTTGTCCACAAAGCGACCGGCTGTCTTAGGATCCAAACATTTGACCATTTCCACGAAAGAGACTTATAAACCTCTAGATCGCCATCCGTTGTGACCCTAGCCCGAGTAAAGCAGTAGGAATTTTACAAACACCAACATTACATTAGCGTCATTTAGATTGGACTTCTACCTCAGAAAACGCAACAATAGTGAAAGAAAAATTAGAAGAAGTTAGAAGAATCCCAAATTAAGAGAAATATACGGTGTCTCAGCGCCACCGATCGACGGATTTAACTACATTATCTAAAGTCTCCGACCTTCGGGCCGAGGAATACCATGGGTCCGAATCCGATATCTTGGCAAAACCTACTTGGAAGAGTCAACAGGAAAGAGTTTCCATACCCCTTCGCCATAAGTGGAAAACTGAAACACTGGTGGCGGCGACTTGATGTCACCGAAGTTGAAAGGTCGTATGAACTGTGCCACAGTGCGCTCAGTTCTTTTGTATAGTTGCGAAACGTGGAGTTTGCCTGCCGAAGCTGTTCGACGTTTGGAGGTTTTCGATCATTGATGTCTACGTAGTATCTTTAGAATTGGATGGAGTGATCGCGTGAGTGATGTGTAGTTTAGAAATCTAGTATTAGGTACCGGTTTTGAGAACACTCCACCTCAGCGTATGAAACTTAGTGGACTGCGTTGGTTGGGTCAGTGTTGTGTATGGCAAACACTCATCTACCACATCGTACCCTACTTTGCTTTCCTCCCACGGAGTGGAAGAAGCTACGTGGAGGCTAACATAATATGGCAACGTCAAACGAAAAAATGCGTATCGAACTTAGGTAAAATAGGTGTCCCATGTCTTCGCGGTTGGCATCCAAAGGACTCGTCAACCGGTCGGTCGGAGATACCGAAAAACATGGCAGCGAACCGTGAACAGTGACAAAAGTGTTGTCATTTTCTCTTGAATCGGGAAGATTGAAAAAAGTGCGTTTGCACAGTTAGATCATATTCCATGTGTTGGTTACTAAGGCATTCTTTTCATTTTCCATCTAAATAGATCTACTTTCTGCTCCCTTTGCATATTCACTCTTCCTATAGACATGCGACTCTGGGGAAATGCAGCGGTCCTGCTGTTTATTGCTAATTGATTATGATGATCACCCTTTCGCCACGTCGGTCAATGACCACCTTGGCCAACATTTTCGAACTATTACCTGCGTCGAAGAACAGGGCACGCCGAGGTTGTCGAGCTGTGGCCATGCATAAAACATGTCTAAAACAGATCGGTTCAGTTCGGGTCTTACAACCAATGACCTTGCACCAACGTGCTTTCGTCTTGGTTGCTGTCTCATGAAACTGTCTACTCAGTTGGGAGTGAACCACAAATGATGGATCAACTTTACGGTAATAAATCACAAAATTATTTGGAGTAGGATAGACTCCGAATGCAACAGTGGCTCTGGCTGCATTATTGAGTCACATCTTTTAGTGCCTACAGTGGGATCTTATCTAGTAGTCTAACAGGCTTACGCCAGCCAGCTACATGTTTTTACGTCATACTTTTATGCTGTCACGGACGAACGGCACCGACCCGTCTTAAAATATTAACGCCCCAGGAACAACGGCGTGCAGCCAGCCAGCACTGTGCGAAACACCTAATCAACTTGACCTATTAAAATTCGGTCTCCCTTTTAAAGTGAACCCCAGGGTCCAATACTTTACATCTAACCCCACTATGTCTCAGCCATGCCAGGCCGACAGTGGTGTTCAAACACCGACGGTCCTCGCGCATTAACAACCATGCTGATGAGCTGAGCCGACCTTACCGCGGTGGTATAAACTTGACTAATGATCGATAGGCGGATATCGCACCGAACCCACAGGGGTCTCGAACTAGCAAACGTTCACCAAGCCTTACGCATGTGCGAATAAGCTTTATCCCATATACGGCCACCTGGTGAGATAAAAATGCTCAAATAAAATGCAACCGCTTCACACAGCTCCTCTCTCCCCTAAGGTTCGATTTTGGATCAATCCACTTCTGCAACAGCACTCAGGTGCAAAAGATATCCAGAATATAGATGCACTCTCATTCAAACAATCGAGTAATTTGCAACGTAACTGAGGATTCACCCAGAAAAACCACATAAAACGCACTTCCTTTGATGAGAGAAGGTAACTCGTTGTCGCCCACCTAGACACCACACTTGACCTAACTGGTTTTACGTTGGTTTTTCCATCCCTATTCGCGTAAGGAGGGCTAGAGCCCACGACGCACGTTACTTCCAATGCACTCAGGCATCACTCATGTCACCCGAAAAATATTCCAAATAGGATAATTTTTATAAGCAGACATAAAAGAACCTATCCTCAAGAGCATGGAGCGACCTTCATAATTACCTGGGTTACAAAGCTAAGAATAAAGACCGAAGAGAAACATTAAAGACCACTACTTTTAGTCATAAAACTGGACGGAAGGTCGCCATAAATACGAATTCCACTTTAGTTATCTGTACAAAATAGGAAAGAAAACTGAATTTCCTTAGCATACCATTCACCGAAGGGGGGCACAAAAGAAATTTACGGTCGACGAAGTTGAGTATCGTTCATAGATCGTAAAAGACAGGCCGACCAAAGCTATCCTCTTCTGTTACTTGCGAGTTTTCGGCACTAACCCGTGTACACATCTTGTGCCACCAGAGCCTGGGCGAAGAATCCAAGATGGTGAGCAAACAAGAACAGGCGGACGTTTGTTTAGAAAAGATCGCACATGTCAGCTTTCCAAGAATCCTCTTTGACATCATGAACTGCCTGTTATCGTACATAGTTCCTGTAGGCTGATGTGCTGGCCGATCACCCAGCTTAGTGTGGCGAATCTAGTACCAACACAAACCCGGCCGGGTCGGAATACAGTTAAATTCTCATTTGTTTGCTTTTGCAAGTCCCAGGTAAACCGCGGAACCTAATGGCCGCCAGCAGCCTGGATACAATACTTACCAAACTATTTTCACATGAGAATCCGTTATATTTCCTGTAAACCGACAGGATCACTAATCTACGCCAGATTTTAGATTACTATTTCTTGAGTACTAATTACTGAAAGGCATTAACTAGATTAAATTATGATACACGTGAAGCAGTGCACCTAACTGGTCAAAGCTACCGTTGGAATATCACGGGCTGCAGACAATAGGAATGATAACAGGCCAAGAATTCGCAAATAAGGACCGAGGGGGAGCCGGTGTGGAAATGAACTGCCACAGTGGGTCCTTATAAAAACGACGTAGAAAAGAACCAGCCTCCAACGCTAACTTGCAAAACAAACAATAAACATTTAGCGGCACTCATCCTTTGGAGAAAATTGATTGTTTTGAGGCATCATTTTGCCCAAATCTCCTGTGCTTTTTTGTAATAATTTTGACATTTGTTCAGTTGTCCCTGCTTCCTACCTAGTGCTGCAATTTTGAGGGTTCCACATTTTGAATAGCATCGATCACCCGACACTTCTATGCGTCGGTTTTTTGCGCATGTAATGTTGTATCGGTGCTATTTCAACACCACAATATATATAATACGTTGCTCGTGTTCAGTTGTTGCCTAATGCCTACTCTATTTTATCAACCACGGCTTCAGTGGTTGAAAGAAGACACATTTGAGGTTGGAATCCGGGCGTCCAATAAAAAAGGCACGAACGCCTGGTCATCCACTGTCGTTTAGTGGTAGAAACCAGCTTTCTATTGTCCAGTTTGTTCGGCCTGCTGGGACCCATACCAAACTTCAGCTTCACCATTAGCCCCCCCTCTTACTGGTTAATGAAAACATCGCACATCGATCAGTTTCGCCCTAGAAAGCCTTCGTGAGGAGTTAATTTGATTACGCTAGCATCCGCAATAAAGAAACTGCCAATGCAAGTCAAAGTCCCACCTACGAATATGAGGTAGAATCAGCCTAATAAAACATAAAACCCACTCTCCCGCACTCCTTGCACCAAAAAATGAAAACCGTTTTAGCTAAGACCATGCCAGAATATTCTGTGCAACTTAATTCAAGTCATACTATTTCCCATCAAGCCTGAAAAGATACTTGGACGAGAAGTAAAAAAACAGAAACTTAGATCCCATTTCCATCCGAACACAAAGCAGCGCAAATTAAGGGGTGCAGATATTTCCAAAAAACTTGACAGCGGAAACTCACAATTCCTTGATGAGCATTTTTAAGGAGACACCCGAGAGCGGGGATGCAATACGACCTTGAGGAGTTTAAGCCAAGCGCCCGAAATTCAGTTCACGTTCCAGTTACAGTTCAAGCTCCAGTTCCAGTAAGATTGCAGGACTATGCGATGAGATGCCTGATCTTCTAGGTTCTTGCACCGAGAGTTCCTTGGGTCTGACAGTGTCTCGACAACAAGAAGGTGGAAAACAGCCTTAGTTCCTACACTGAGAAACAATTAGTGAGATGCTATCTTCTCGACTATCTCCTCAGCCCCAAATTTCCCTCCCTGTCCTTTCCAAACCCGGAACTCCATGTGTCGTCTAGTCTCCCTTTTGAATTCCCGCACTGATCCTAACTTGACCACTCCCTCTGGCAGCCTGTTCCAGTCATTCACCACTAGCATGTCAAACGATTTGCTCCTCCACCCGGTGGTTACGTGTTCTCACATAATCGTTTTCCCGTTACCTCCAAATGTGTCGTTCCCTCTTATCTGGAATAAGGCTCCACGGTGACCCCGTATCTCGTCGTCAGTCTTAATGATCTTGAAGGTCTCTATTAAGTCACCTTTTTCCTTTTGACTTTCCAGGGAGTACAATCCGAGGGCCCCAAGTCTCTGTTTATATCCCACATGCCCCGAAGCCCAAACTAGCGTATAAAAACACGCTGAACCTGTTCCTGCACTTTACTAGTTCTCACCAAATACGGCCTTCATGCCGCCCTACAGTATTCCAAGTGCGGTCTGACAAATGCCTTGAACAGCGGTAGGAGTGCGTTGGGCCTCCGAGATCCTCTGGTCCCCTTAAGTTGGCATTGGGCACCCCATGTGTTCTTGGCTGACTTCTGAAATTGCAGAAAAAGGTTGAAATCCACAAGCATGACTATCCCGAGGCCTCTTGCTTCCTCAGTTTGTTCCATTGCCACCTGATGCCCAGGTGGACCCATATGGCTAGGGGAATTCGCTTCTCCATCCATGAGCCGCCGACGTCTGCTCAAGTTGAATGGAAGATCCCATTTCACCGACCGCTGGTAAGCGTTATCCAGATCCATCTGACTATCCTCACTGTTTTGTTGTCCCTAATAGCTTGATGTCCTCGGCAAGCATGCGGCACGGAATTTCCAACCCACTAGCTATGTCGTTGGCATACATAAGGAATAGCAGTGGCCTTAAGACAGAATCCCGAGGCACCACGCTGTGGGCAATCCTCTGTCCGATAGGCACCCCTCGACTCTCACCCTGAAAGATCTACCATTCCGACTTTGTGCTATCCCGTTATTCACCTTGGTATCCACTCTGAATGCCTTCCCTTTCTGGTCGCGGTGCCAATGATTCACGGAATCAAAGGTCTTCTGAAAATCCAGGTGGCAGACTTCTACTCGTTCTCTCCTGTCAATGCTACCTGTTACTTCTTACAAGAAGCTTATGAAGTCGGTCAGACAGGAACGTTTGTGCCAAAAACCACTTTGCTTTACCAGCATGAACTTGTTGGTCTCCAGGCGACTGAATTTCCTGTCTCGAAGGGATCTTTCAACAGTTTTCAACGCAGTGGATGCCAGACTCGCCGGTCCATAGTTGCCGCAGTTATCTCTCCGCCTTTATGCACTGGTATGACTGTCAACGTCGACCAATCCGCGGGAAGCCGCTGTTTGTCCAGCATCGCATTCAGGAGCTGGGTGCAAGGTTTCACCGGGACCTCCGCCCGTGGATTTGCAATAGCTGGGCGGTGCCCATCAGGTCCTGCCTCTTTCTATACGTCTGTTTTTTAGGCTGCCTCACACGTTCCCCCATCTGGTCGCTCCGTCCGACACCTCCACCACAAAGGTGACAGGACTTTGTTCTCGTCCCTTTCTCCCCTGATCCCGCCCTAACATTGTCTGTAAAAGTTCTGAAAAACAGTCGGCTTTCTCTTGAATGCCAGTCGATCTAACTTCCTGGTGGTTTTTCAATCCATCTACGGCCTTTCCTAAAGCTGCCCTAGACTGCGCATAATTGTAATAGGCTGTTGGGTTGCATTTAGCTGTTCCAGCGGTCTGCTCCTCGTAGGCAGCCGGGCACGGTCGTTAGATGTGCGATACTCTCTTTCTTTCTTATATCTACCTCAAGTAATCTCGTCAGCTTTGTGTGCTCTTAGCCCTCATGAAAGCCCTTTGTTTCCGCTCCCTGGCTCTCATGATCCTATTCCTCCATCGTGGCGATAGCCCTTTTTGTTTAATTCTGTGGAGTGGAGAGAGTAAGTGCGTAATCGCTAAAAGGCTGCTCTTAATTTCCTCCCAAGCAGTTGCCATCCCTTCCTACTTCCAACCGAGTCTGGAAAACCGAGTCAAACGGTTTAATTTTATCCATTCCTGAGAAGTTCCTGCCATGTTTATCGGGGGTTGCCAGGCCCTGCAGGCTCAGTCGCATGCTGATTACAGCGCGCTCGCTAGAACCTATTGGTTCTTCTAACTCAGCGCTACCTTTATCGTTCGGTGTTGTAATTAGCACCAAGTCAACGACTACACAAACTTGCCCGTCACCGTCGAGTCGCTTTGATAACGTATTGAACCATCTCATCCACGTGCACCAACTGTAGGAACTGATGCCCAAAATTTCCTTCCGGCACTGTTTCGCAAACGAAGTCAACCCCGGGTGCGTTAAAAAGTCCTAGCATTAGAGAT
Source organism: Fasciolopsis buskii (assembly GCA_008360955.1). Classification (NCBI taxonomy): domain Eukaryota; kingdom Metazoa; phylum Platyhelminthes; class Trematoda; order Plagiorchiida; family Fasciolidae; genus Fasciolopsis; species Fasciolopsis buskii. The sequence continues at coordinate 224,899 of LUCM01011376.1, forward strand.
TTGCCCGGAAACCCTGAAACCACACTGGAAAAGAGAAACAGTGCCCCGTCCTCTGGTGGCGTCGGGCTCGGCCTACGGCACACATCCACAACTGAGATCATGGAGTCACCAGTTTTGGGATTCACTTTCAGAGCCTATAGGTTTGGGATATGCAATTTATGGCCCTCCTGTGCACTGTACTTTTCAGTTCCTAATATTGGAATACCGCCTCCTATTCTTCCATCCGTTCCATCGATTCTAAAAAATGAACAATCCCGCACCATTAATTCATTGTCACCCTCCAACGTCCGCAACCAGTTCTCAGTGACAACCACCATATAAACATCCAGGGTTCTGAATCGTAATTCCGGCCTCTTTTTGCCCTCACTTGCAGTACTTCTGGCCGCTGGGCATGCGGGGATGTTGCATGCTCGAGGCCTACTCCCGGGCCATCGCTCGTTATTTTCGCATGGTAGCTGAGAGTTTCACCCCGACCCCGTGCTCACAGCGTAGTTATGTTGGCTCTTCCAGCTTATGGCAATCACGGGTGTCGGATCCAGAGTTAGTGGTCCAAGATGTGCCTACTCACTGCGTTCACCTCCAGTCCTGCTGCACGGAATGATATTCAGTTGTCCCCATTCATCCAACTTTTGGGATCTCAGGTTGGAGACCTTCAGCCTCCCGTTATTGAATCCTGGCTATCCATCCCTGAAATTCTTGGCCTTAAGCTTGTCACTGGCAGTATCATCCCGCCCTTTGGTAATCTCACCCTTGATGATGGTTTTTACTCTATTGGAAGACGCCAAGAGTTTGTCCCTTTGCTGTGAATTAGTGAACTCCACCAGCGTTTGCCGTGAGTCTCGCCACTTGAAGTTACTGAGTTCCTACCGTTTTCCCAAACGATGTACGCTTTTGATGGCTACGTGCTGCGGGTATTTCCACCATTCGGAGTAAATTTACTAGGCGGTACTCCTCCGCTCTTTTGTCTTGCTTCCCCTCGTTTAAAAAGGGCCCCGGAATCCCTTGGGCAACGGCATTTTGATTCCTACCCAATGTAATAAAACTGGATTTCTGCACATCATTTGGCCCTCTGCTCATCTGATGCTGGGCTTGCTCTACGTCTCTTAGCCTTGCGCTTATTTCTGAGTAACTCATGCCCTGTCCGACGACGTTTTCCATTTCTTGCGCTGCCATGTTTGCACGTCTTCTCCCTTTCTTCATAAACCCCTTTTTGTTCGGCTCTTGCTTCACTCCTGATTTGCTTTTATCTTTTGCCCCAATGATATCCTGAGATAAGGCATTAGTTTTGCCACGATCAAAGTGCACGTTCTCCGAGAGTTCTATCGCTTCCGGCCCTATCCGGTCAGCGGTGCCAACGCTAGTAGTCTTGGTCCAATACCGTTGACACAGCCCCTTCTTCCTTGTCCAGCGAAAGCTTACTTTACCTTTTGCATCATTTAGTAAACCACTGCGATCAATGTCACCCAGCTCAACGCTTCCCCCCTGTCATCTATCTGGAGTGTCGTTTGCCAGTGGCTTATGTGAGTGATCCGCATGCAGGAAGTTTGTACGGACTTTTCGCAAGTTGGGCGAACCCAGCTTGGCTTGTCGTATTGACATTGCAGATCGTAAAAGCCTTTCATCCGCCCCAAATGCACAGCGGGACCATTTATAACACGCAACACGCTGCAGCTCAGTTGCCTCCCTGTCCATGGGGAAAGTAGTTCTCTCAACCGTCGTGTCCTTTCCAAGGATTAGCACTGGGCCTCTGTCCGGTATCCCTTCCCAGTCGGCTTACCCATAGATTGTGGCAGCCCTGACTGGAATAACACTAGGAGCAAAGGTACCCACACCTAGTTTCAGTCGAGAATATTGGTCGTTCGGGTGCAAAAATTATTCGGCCACTTACGTTTAGGCACACATTATTCGCGATTACTTGCTTGCCTTTCCGGACACTCTCATCTTGGTCCTCGTGGTATGAGCTGTCGGGCCACACCACGGTATCCAGTTCATTTGGTGTGGACTGCAGTAGTCGCAACGGTCAATCCAGCTTCAAGAGTTTCTTTTGTGGCACACCAGATTACATGTCCAGACCAATTTTTCCTGTTCTGTTATGCGTTGCTTTTGAGAATCCAGATCAGTTTGCTGTCGGCGGGTTTATTTGGCTTCCAACATTGGGCGAGATTTGAGTTCCTGTTATTTTGAAGGCAGAGATTTTATGGTCATGCATCTGTGCGCAGGTCTAACTTATGCGGTAAAATACAAGGCAAAAATGGACGAGATACCCTGCACCTATCTATGTTTCTATTTTCGATAATGCTGTGTTACGTAAATGTGCGAAATCACTTCAAACACTTCCGCTGATGCGATGCAGACTGTATCCTCGAGGAAACTCTTATAAAGGAGCACAGCAGTTCGAGATACTTCGAAACCAGAGTTTCAGCCCACAACCGCGTTACTGTAGATTCAAACTAGGCTCCTTTGCAATAAAGATTACAGCAAACTGAAAAGGTTCGCTATATTCTATCCCTGTTAAGCGGTTCGTAAACTTGAAATCCTTGTGTCAAGTTGCCTCTGCTTAGTCTGATTCTTCCTATGGGGGCAGACTTATTTCCTCAAGATTTCACCCGTAGGACTGATATTTCTGTCTCTCCCATTCTATTGGCTAGACGTTGGGCATTCTCGAGGGAAGCCACGTCCTTCTTAATGGATGCTTATCATGTCCGTGCACACCACTCCAGGTGTACCCTAACTGTAACCTTGGGCACAGAGGCAAGTACCTCTACTTTGTTACTGGATATTGCATACCGTCGCTTGAAGAACTCTCTTTTGAATTTCGGGCGATAGCCCCACACCATTCAGGTCAACTGTAGTCCGCGGTCACTATAAGCTCCAGATCCTTAGGACGATGGATAACACAATGCAAAATATTCCCAAATTTCCGTGCTTCATTCGAGCCTTCATAGGCACTGGCAAATAAGTGACATTTGGCTTCATTCAATGACAAGTCGCACACCAAAGCGCAGTCAACTGCTATTTCAAGATCTTTTGCCGACCAACGGAAATTTTCCACCAGTTAAGGTGAACACGGTAGTACCAACTTTGTTCCTGGCTGGCTTGCGCAATGCAGGAGTAGTAATGTTCCAGACACTGACCTTTTAGGTAGCCCAGGTGATAACCCAAGTCAAGTGAAACCTTCCTTTCCAACATGACGTAATAAGACATACTCACTGCTATGAGACACGGGTGAAACACAAGAGTATTTTTGTAGTCACCGGCTGTCTTTCTGAGTCTTTGCGACCGTATAATTGAGGTTTACTTATGCTTGTAATGCAAACAACTTTATAATTCGGTCCTGCAGAACTTGAGAATCAGTTGTCTTGAACTCGAAATTTGACTTTGGTTGTCCATTGCTCAAAAGTGGTGATAACTTGATCTAAGAACCTTGGGAGGCCAGTGTGGCATATTCGTCCCCTCATAAAACCGTGCTGCATTTCACACGAAAACTAGCTTTTCATCTGATACTCACCTGTCCCATTGGTCCCTCGAGACGCTAGAGATGGATTCACGTGAGGCACTCCAGTTTATATGCTTTTACCTGTGTATGCCGTCCGCCCATGTGGACTGCTACCAGAGCTGCTACCTTTCAGCTTGATCAGAAATGACTGCACACAGTCTCACGAGTATAGTGATTAGCAATTTTCAATGAGCCTTTTGAATCCAATCGGGACCCTCATACTTGATCAGGTTTATCCCTTCTAGTGTACCTGGCGTGTCATCTACTGCTATTGGAGCATCGCTGCTCCTGGACGTAGGAAATTGGCAAGCAGTCTGCTCTCACTGACACATGTCTGACTTGTGCACACTGTAAAAGTGTTAACCGAGATTTATTGCTTTACCATCTGTTTCACATGACTCTACTTCATCAATAAAAGCGGGCATCACCAAAACGTGTTCAGTTGCTCCGTTGGGTTGCAGTTTGGAATAGTACGTTTTTGGTTAATTTTTCACCACTTTTTCCAGGGCCAACTAAAACTCCGTCGACGCTGCCTTTTTTACCATTATCGCCTGGGTGGTGCACGTCACAAAGTGCTTTCGGACTCTCTCGCCAATACTTTGGACAATCTTTGACCGCTCATTGCTGCGATATTGCTACCGGTTTCTGTGAGTTCATCCGGGTGTTACCCCACAATTTCTGGGTAAATTTAAACATTGCTTCCGCCTAAATGTTAGGCTAAATTACTATGACCAACGTTTTTTACATATCCATTATCGAAAACTTCTGAAGACATATTGGGTAACCTTAGAATAGCACATTTCAAATCCGTATAAGCTCTTGCGCCAAGCGCAATCGTATTGCACGACACCAAAACTATCGGTCCAACTATTTTTTCCGCAGATACACATACACAGTGGCCTGTATAATCACTAACTCAATTCAATTTTTTTCATTTCGTTTTGGTAACCCTGAATTTGCCATAACCCATTTGCTCTCGAATAATCCCGTTTCACCCAGAAATATTGCTCAAACGTTTATCAAACACATGAGTCTAGACAAAGGGAAGAGAACCACCCGCAAAGAAAAACGTGAAATTCATGAAATCAAATTTATTGCAGGGTAATGCACCCTAATTTTTGTGGACTCCGATAATGTAACCAATTAGAAGATTGCCATCGAAGGGCAAATTATTGGCGACATGTTCAGCGAAGTAAAATTGAAAGAGGATGCTTTGTATATAATTCCTTTGCCTACGAATCACTGCCGAGCCGTTGAGTGCAAACGAATCCCACAGCCCAGGCAAAGCCAGCCGACACAATGATGTCATCATATCCGGAAAGTTTCGGAGAATTAATAACGTCAAGAACGTTATCGCCTTAAACGTTTTTAACGAAATTAAACTAAGATACGTCGAATCCGCCATACTGGACGCTTGTGACATGACTCATCAAACAAGCCGCTTAAAGAGTCTCCGCCAAAAGTCACCTCGCTGCCCCTGTCTGATACTTTTTGGAGTGTCTCAACGGCCCCCCAGCTAGGGTTTCCATCAACAGCTGCCAAAATGCAGAAAAAACTACACCCTTCAAGAACATTTAAATTCACGCCGACCAATTCGCTCCACAAATAGACATTTCGATCACTTGGCGACTTTCCCCTAGACAACAAAAATATTAACAATAATGAGTATATTTCTCGAAATTCGGGAATCATGCGCAAGGCAAGGTCAAATTTACGCAAAGATGGCGCAGTGGAAATCGTAAAACAAAAATTTGGTCGTGACGTTGCAGTGTCTGTGCTCTCATAAACATAACGTGCAATAAGCTGGGCTAATCACGGGTTTTTGGGCTTTAAAACAGAGCCAAGTAATTCATCGCCGAGACTTTCTGGGGCTATGGGTCGCGCACTGCGAGTCACTCCATGTTTAAACGCCCCAAAAGTGCGCATCGCCGGAGCATAATTTGGCTGGAAATAAATGGTGGGTGTTGCCCAGTGGCCGGGTTCATCAAAAATCAGGAAGGTTATATGGTAAAGATGAAGATCAACATGGATGCAATAACGGGATGGAGAAGAGTCAAAATCACACTGGATATCGTATGAGGTGGATGGAGAATGGCAATTAACAACATTCAGTAGTCAAAATAATCCTTAAGATAAAACAGCAGGAAACCTTCAAGGTTGTGTCAAACAATTTACGGGACGAAAATATATGAAATATTGTGGACAGAGAGACAATGGAACTTACAAAAATGGTCACTAAACTCATGCGGCTGGTAGCGGATTTTGTTGTGTGGCTGGAAGAAAACCAGTTCGTGTAAGATTTACAATCAATCCTCAAATACACTTGTCATGAATGGCCTGTGGGTTGTCCTTGTTTAATATCGAAGATTATGGCGTTCTGTGGCGGCAGGGGTCGGGAGGTTCGGGGATTGCGCGTCATTTCAGTAGTGTTAGAAAATGTTTGGCCAATCGTCATGGTTCATCTGAGATTAGGCACCCGGGGAGTCATTGGCGTTGATTTGTTTGTCTTAGGGTTACGCGGCCGGGTACTGGAGCGTGGGGTCCAGAAAGCAGGGGATAGGCAACCAGTGAAAAGGATGGAGTGGAGCTTTCGGCGAGAGTTTGCGTCGCATCTGTGGTCATTGGCGAGCCCGGAGAAGAGCCGGAGAGAGAGGGCAGTCTGGAATTTGCTCGAGCTGGTGTAAAGGTGAGTAAACAAAAAATGGAAACAGCGGTAACAGCCAGTTTCTTACAAAGAATAATATCCAACAGCCGCTGCGACATCCAGATTTGTTGAAATTTATTCTTTATTAATTCCTCTCCCACTACCAAACTACTATTAATACTACTACTACCACGGAACTTGCCCGTAATCACACTGGTTTTAGTGATTGTCTGTTTTCTGCTCCATATATTTGCCTTTTTCCTTTTGTTCCTGTTATTTATTTACTATTACTTTGTGCACAGTTGATGCAATCGCGAATCGCTTGACTTGTGCCGGTTTGTTATGTTGCGCTTCACTTTCCTGTTGTCGCTCACATTGGCGGACTGCAAGCGTTCCGTTGTTTATATTGATTTTTTGGTGATACGCTCAGGCAAGTGCTCGTTGGACCTGGTCGAGCATGCAGAGTCCCTTATGTCTGCTAGATCCCAGGGATCGATACATTTTATTTATTCTGTTTCTTCGAGCATTCAATTCTACGCAGATTTTCGTGGCAATTTTGAAGTTCTTTTGGCTGGATATTGAGTGAGGCTCACTGTCACTGGCATGGCGGCTGTGTACGCAATTTCTTACTCATGGATAGTAGCGCAGAATTTGCAGAGCAGTCTTTTTCTTTCATAAGCTCCGCGTTGCTTTGAGGTATCTAAATGCCATCCAGGGCGCGAGTAGTCTGTTTTTAGATGAATCGTGCAGTAAATCGCTGACTAGGACAAGAAGTTTGGCCGTTACAACCAACTTGCGGCCCATCACAGCCAAAAACAATGACCGACCACGGAAGCTTACTTTTCAAAAGGTCTCCGACAAGCTGAAATCAGTCTGGCCGCGGAAACATGGTTTTGCAGCGCAATATAACAATACTTCGGTGTGACATTTAGTGCCCATTAGTCTCTGCATTTCGCAGCTGGCACATCCGAGAAGAGCGACAGTTCCGGCATTTGTGTCACCGCACAGGTTGTCGGAAATCCGTCCACACCTTCACTCACGGCTTCTCACTGTCTTTATGTCCAAGCAAAGTAACTCTCAACCCTTCGTCTCTACATCCTCCCAGACGCCTACTAGTACCCTCCTCGCAATTTGGTATTCCACGCTTTTTTATTCTTGCTTTCCTATTGTCACCCCAGCTGATGTGTCCTAATCAGGCTTCCCGGGTCACTCCACCCAGAGTGGTACCGGGGAGTCCCATGCACTCTTATGCCGCCTGGCAATTAGCAACAACGTTCAGACCTTTTCGACTCAGGAGCAGGAGTGCGTTATCCCTCCAGGACGGGATACTCTCCATGAGCTCCCTAGTCTGGCTTAATTCGGCCCAATTAAGGGTGCACAACTACCAAACTACTTCTCATCTTCTGCCAAGAACCCCGCCTGATTACGACGTCTCACTTTTGACGGAGGCCTGGCTTAGCGACGACATCCCAGAACATGTGGCTGCCATTGACGTATATGAACCCTTCGAGAAAACTATCCCGTATCGGTAACGGGGCGGTTGCCTTGTACAGTTTCCGTTCAATGTCGGCCTTATCGTGCCAAGGACCCCACTTTAATCGCACCCAACATGTCACATGGTGTTCGGTTGATATTGCCGACGAAAGCCTGCTGTGGCGCGTATACCTCCAACCGGCCACTTTTCAGAACGATTTCATAGTCATGACTGACGCAAATACCTACACATCCACGTAACCTGGTCCTAAAGTCGTGGCAGGGGACTTCACGTCTCGAGGCATTTCTGGTCCACCTTTTCCGCTAATAAATTTTTGCTAAAATTTACCAAGCAGGATATAAGCAGCACTAAAGCGATTCAACAAAGAAACCGAAATATTATAGATAGACTTTCCCAAATAGGCTTAAGATGGGGCCGCATATCCGCCCGTGTCCTCGGACAGTATCGTCCCCCCGTCAGCTGCAAATTCTCGCCACTTTTATAAACGTACCATTCTGCTTGTACACCCTGGACCGTACTTTGGGGAAGTCGAGATCAGCTGCCAATTCGCCGCCACAAATGTAATTCGGACTCATTTTTCCTATCAAAAAAGGAGCAAATGACAACTGACATACCGCATTCTGTCAGGATGGTTCTCCGAGGTGATGATGCGATATGAAAAACTTGGATGCGCATAAAAATTGGCAATGCGCACTGCGGGACAAAAATATAGTATTTTTCCTTATCAACCTGTGCTGGACCCTGTGTAACTAGAAAGACGTCGCTTAGTGTCCGATTGCACAGCAAAGATGCAAAGAACCTTGCTGAACGATCAACTATAGCAGAGTACAAACTTGACTACGACGCTGATCGAGGTTCGATGTTGCTTTTGAGTTGATCAAGTCATCAAATCTGCTGACAAAAGAAGTTCTTCCGCATGTGCGGAACAAGGATAGAACTTGTATTGGGCCAAAAAAGACATAGACGAACCAGTAATGGCATACAGAATGACATCTCATCAGTTTGGTACGCAATGCGGGAAACAGCAGCGGCATATGGAGAGTCAACTGAACGGTCAACAATTGGCAGCTTTATCGGCAGTTTACAATTTGACGACTGCTTCGGCTCCTTCGGTAAAGAGAACAACCAAATAACAAGCGGTATGTCGACATAGCTACTAAATGGAAGCAACTATCATCTCACTATATGAATGTTTAACGCCTCCAAGGCCCTAGAAGTCGTATCAGCAAACAAACAAGCAAAAAGAAAAACCGTTGGGTTACATTGATCACCCAAACCCATCGAACGTAGAACCGGCGTTGATCGGGACGCGGGATCGATCAGTTAATTTTCCAGTTTACCATTCCCGACCGCCAAGCTACATGCAGGGAAATACTGTCGCCTGTCTTGAACGTTTACGACCCTATTGATTTGCTTCTCCGATTACTGATTCCTGTAAAGATGAAGGCCATAAAAATCATAAAGTAAAAAAACTGCATGAATTTTCCCATTAAGCCTGAAGATAACTTACGTCGAAAGAGTATCTACTACGTTTCAGGAGACTTGAAAGCTTGAATTTTCCTCGATGCTAGCTCTTGGACGGCCTGAAGCAAAAATAAGAATTGCGGGCTCTTTTAGCCGCATTGGAAGTTGATTGCCGCGCCGTAATGTGCCCTTTATAAGGCGGGGAAGACGGCAACTACAAACTTAGAACACTGCTTTTGAAAGCCCAAATTGAACCATAAAGTCAATATCCGTCCCACAGCGGAAGATAAGTTTACCAGTTTTGGAGGTGAATTTGGTGCAAACTGTAATGAGGTGTTTCAAATCCATCGACTGAACCGCAGGGTTTCGGAAGTACTCAACGACGCTGCTGCACCGCATCTACAAAGGTACGGGCCGTTTTAGTACTTTGAAAGCGAGCAGGTTCCCAATTATACAGGATAGAGCAAATGTTGAGAAGTTGGTTCACGCAAGGTGATCAGACACTCCAGCTCAAATTTGTTCCACAGGAGTGCTGTAACCGCAATCTCTGAGACCACGGAATATAAACTCAAACTTCCTCAGCTTGTCCGAAAACACCGGCCCGTGTGCAAACTCAGCGACTAACCCAATTCCACTTTGAAATTCAAGGGTGCAACAATGACAACTGTCTTGGCATCGGTAGTCCTTTTGATCTAAGATTAAAGATGTTCGTCGTCGAACGGCTTGCTCAGGACGCTAGATTGGTTAGGAGCCATAAAAGGCAGCTACTGATAATTAAGAGCATTTGGACATCAAGTGGCTTGTGTATCGGCGCTATGAATCCAAGAGAGCTGCGATCCGCAGATTGCGACCCCATTCGAATTCCACAACCCGAGAGCTTCGGTCACATTTACGAGACAGCAACGGAAGAGTCAACATTTATAATCAGAAGCCTAAAGGGGGCTGAATTCCAAACACATAGAGGGTTTGGCAGAGGTGCGCGGTAGACTGACTAAATCCCGTCTTAGCTTTGAGGCAAAATATCCAGTCGTCCTCGAAGCTCTATCTGATTCTGCAGCGTTCGAATGTCGTGGAAGTACATACGGGGGAACCACGTGTCTAGCACCTCACAAAAACGATTTTGAATCGTACGTGGAAGAGGAAGCGGTCAAGTACGAATGCCGTATTGGAAGCGCATGGCCCATGGGCTTGAGTTTGGCTGCGTATCGCGCAAATACTGTCTACAATCAGTCCCAGGTCCGTTTTCAATAATTATGTATATAAACGATAAACTAAGCGGTATTTCTTTTGGCACACCATCTTTTCTGCAGATAACAAGATCGCAGACATATACAAAGCTACTGCTATTAACACCTCTGAGGATTTAAATTCTGTTGGCTCTTACTGTCCTAATTGAGTCACGAAATTTTCGGTTGAAAAGTATGCAGCGTCTGTTCTGGATCCCTGCCTAACCATCGCACACCAATTTCTACAAGATCCCTGGCATTTGATTTCGCTCCAAAACAACTTCGCAAAACTTACCTTACCTGAGCATCCCGTTTTCCAAATGGCGAAAGCTAAGACACACAAAGGTTCAATACTTAAATCCCTGCTTCCTTCAGAAAATATCTTTAGTGCTCACGCTACCCGTGTTTGAGTAGTCCTTGAATCCTGTTCTTTTTCTTACGGAAGATCAAACCACTTCATCTTCAGCTTCACCGTAAATTTCCACAGTGGCAGGGCTTACTCACGGATTTCTGCATTAACCCACGGTTGGCATCTCTACTAAGCTGCAACTTGTATTACACATTCTAAAGTCTCAGTGCTGTACCGAAACCCGTCACATCCATCGTAAAATAGATTACCACTCTTAGCATTGCCATCATAATCCCGACTTGAGCTATTTAGGAGAACTCGCATTAATTAAAACATAAAGGCCGATACTTACTGGCAAATACGGAAAGGCCCTCACGTGATAGACAAGGCCAGATCCATGGTTGGGCCGATGTTCAACATTAGTGGATCAGCCCGATCTGGTGTGTTGAGACTCGCGCCTCCACGGCAAAAGCAGTTTTTCAGGTTGGTTGTCATGTTCAATGTCAGTTCGTTCAACTGCGGACAGACAAATCAGTAAACCCAACTGTTTTACCTCAGTCCTGAAAACAAATATTCGTATGCCCTATAGCCCAATCGTTTTTAGACTTCCACTGGCATGCATCGGAACCCCTCCTAGTACTAAACATGTATTCTTCCGACCTGCCGTATGCCCAAGCGATAACCGAAATCTACCACGCCCGCAAAACTTCCAGCAAATTCTGTGTACCAACGGAAAAATAAAACTCTGAACCTTTCCCGAAAATCACACGAATCCATGCACCAACCCAGTTAGAGTGCACAAAAGTAAAGTATGATTCTACAAATTACAAAATTTTGTATCTTTTAGTGTTTTGTCCCAAATGAACATGAAATGACTAATGTCCGTTCGCACCGTCAATAGGAAGAAATTCCAATGGAGAGCTAAAAGACCTCTAGCGGAACATGGATTTGTTCCTCCAGATAGCTTGTTTAACCGAAGGTTGACTGCCAAGCGCGGTCGCCATTTGCGGGTTACTCACGCACGCTTCGCTCGCACGATCCTGTCAACATATATTCAACCTGCTATTGCTCCTGACTGTCTTTTCCTTGTACCGGTCAGGTGTCAGGCTTGCGAGCACTGCAATCGTACTGAGTCGAGTAAGAGTGACGCAAAAGTTGAGGACAAGAAAAACGTAATAAGAGATTCGCGTAAGGACGATCCGTTCTAGAGGCCGACTGTTTATCAGGGGCCTCTGCACTTTCTGACTTCTCCCATTTCCAAAGGTCCGTTTTACAGTCCGGTTCAATATTCACGGTTTTGGAAAATCAAATCAACTCTACAATTTGCGTCATCTACCACTGACCCATTGAGTTACTTGATTTCTGATTAGCCAATGAAATCGAATAGTAATGACAAATTTTTGTCCTCGTCTGAATCATTCGAAATTTTGCTAGCTTCCAATTGAAGATCTCACAAATGAGCAAAGCTGCGCCGTCTAGCAGAGACCTCGACGTAATCCATTTTACGCATCCACCGCCTATATTAGAGGCTGATTCCGTTCTATTTTTTTGCTGCCTTTCAGGCCATCATTTTCCTTTCATGCTGATGTGTAAAATTTTAATTGCTTTCGTCCAACTGTACCTCTTGATCCTTCAAAAAATCACACTTCTTGGGTCTCTCCACAAATACACAGTTCACACAAGACCGATGTGATCCTCAAAGTGAGGGACTCCGGAAAATCTACTTTGAAAAGAATTACGAATGTGTCGAGGTATGATACAGCCCCTCAATCACACTGTATGGCATGTGTGTTTGTTCTTCAGTAAATTGTGGGATGTCTCCCGCTTTTATTGCATCCTAATAAATTTCTATTTACACCTGCTAAAGACCATATGGCGATCATGTTTCAGCCATCTCTTTAGAGTTCACCGGTTTTGCTAGAAGATTTATTGGTATATTTGGTGTATATGAAGTTCCATTGCTAAGGTCACCGTGCAACAGGTTGGGCGATTTATAGTGGGCACTTTCATAGCGCTTTCGCAATGGTGTGTTTCAATCCGACTTCTTGTAGGCAAGCAACGGGGCAACCGAAATTGTGGTGATTTTTTGTCCAAATGACAGTATTGCACATCCGCAAAAGTATCCCGTCGAAATACGCCGTGGTTAGTTCGGAAATTTCCTTGCAAAACTGAGCAACGTATACTAGTGTTATGCAACAACGGAACAACTCTGTAAATAACTAAAAAATACTCCAAGTAGGTAGACCATTACCGCAAACAATCTACAAACAATGACTGGAGAGATGCATTCGGATCATGAATTTCGCAAGACTTTCTGTTTATCAACGTAATGACTGATGAAAGCACCATTGGCTTTGGGTATTTTTGGGTGGTTTTCCAGCTTGAAAGCTTTTGTGATGTTTTAACATAGGGAACCTTAAAAGTATCCAGATATAACTTGCCGTTTTCGTTTGAAAATATGAACATACAGGAGATCACTTTGTTGCTAGTTCGCCAATTGTGAATGGTTACCTTAACAGCGCACTTTAACGGTGATTAAATCAGGAGGCGCATCCGGTTTACTAACCAAAAAATAAAACGTACAATGATTCACTCCTACCATGGAGCGGTGCACCTTTGACGTCCTTCATCTGAAATATACCCTGATTCTATTGTCACAAACGCAAAGTTGGATTTGCATATAAAAAAGCCAACGAATAAGAGGGGTTCAGTCATAACAACTGCCGTTTCTGAATCGCAGCAACAGTCGCCAAAAACGAGGGTGACAGGGATCTGTTGATCTGAGGTCCATTCTCCACATTAAGCCTTTGAACTAGGAGACCTACTCAGGTTCTTCGGTAGTTAAAACCTTCAGAAAGCGTTGGCAGCGATTACCGAACGTGGTTTTTACTGGCTATCGCGATATATGCACCACTCCCATTGAGTCGATTATCTGGGTCCACTAACATAGACATGTCAGAAAAATTGGCTGGTTACGTTCGTGACAGCAGAAATGTGTATACATGCTAGCGGATAGTATGTAACCCCAAAAGTTACTGATTTTTTCGACCTAACTCAGTTTCTGAATGCACTCGTGAATTCTGCACATTCTAAAAGGAGCTTGTAGCTTTTACACTGGCTCACAATTGCATGCGGAGCACTAGTAGAAATTGGCTTCAAGTCACCCCAGATTAATATCTACAGGTGAACGAGATTAGAATGTCCAAGTGATGACCAATGCATACAAATGGATACGTATACGTTACTGACCACTTGTGGAATTGTACTTCAATTTTGCCTGCGCCATCACCCTCACCGTATCCCAAAAATAGAATAATATGAGATAAAAATGGTCAATTAAAAGCTGCAATATAAAACAAACGTCTAGTTTTGGGAACTATACGATAACTGTTGTGAGCAACGACCATAATGTGTTGCCATCACGAACGTCACAGTCTCAGTATTCTTAGTTACGTTCAGCCGAACTGTGGAAGAGAAAACGATTTGAATCATTTGAAGTTAATGGAATTAATGGCTAGGGATTGTTTACAACAATGAACTGATCGGTAGCAAAAACCTAAGCGCCCATTTTCGGGGAACAAGACGAAGCCTGCATATTTTTCATTTGTGCTTGTAATTCCTCGTTCGTCATACACATAAGACAAGCAAGAAACAAGCTGTGTGGGTAAAATGCGATAAACTTGCCCTCATTAGGACAGGAAAAATTGTTATTCCTGAAGTACGAAACTGAAGACAACTTTCTCCACACTTACTGCCGCATTCTTTAGAAGAGAATGCTCAAGCAATTAGAGATTTTTCCGACGACAGCAGCAAACGATTCCTTGTATGCCAAGAAATCATCCATTCATACAGACGCCAACCTCACCCGGTTGCTCTCAAACAAAGAGCGATATCTACACCACTGACTTGTTTCATCTTTTGATGGTATTATCGACCGCCCAGTAACGGAATGTACCAAAGCATCATGCTGCGTCAAGCATTTCATTTGGAGGATCAATTATCGATTAACTGCTCGTAAGTATCGTAACATTCCTCATAACAATCCATACATATCCGTTAATTTGTCAAATATACCAATTGACAGCACACATTAGACAAGTGGTAAGCAGCCGGTGAGCGATCTAGATTGCGAGGTCTACGTTGAATCGCTGGTTGAGAATCTCAAGCACGGTTAAATTGACTTAACCGGACGAGAACAACAAGGTTCGTTTTCTTCGCATGAGATTACAATTTTGAATGTTGTTTTATGTGCGCTTTGAAGTGCTACACGAAAAAATAGTGTAAGCCCGATATGAGAGAATATACGTGCATACAGAGAGTACCGTGCAACAAACTCTCGTGATTCATTCCTGTCAAACAATTTATCAAACACAATGTGGTTTAATTAACATTAACCTTTACGAATGATATCAATTTCGTTAACTTGCGACTCGGCCAGGATAAAAGAAAACTGCAAATAAGAGAAAGTTCATTCACTAAAACGTCTCATGTACAGATTTTTTTTATTAGATCGCTGAAGTTACACAGGAGCGTCTGTCTGAAGTAAGTTATCTCGTTTTCCCGCTGTTTTAGTAAATGAACGCATTTCATCACCGTGATATCTCTGTACCTGATGGCCAAACATTTAGTACGCTGCTCCTTTGGTTCAGAGAATTAAACCTTCGTGATTACCACACGTAAAGTTACATAGACTCTTTTGTTTGTGTACAATGAAGCTGCTCTTTACGATGTCCAATTCACTCATCAATTATATGCGAGGATGTCGTTACTACACTTGACTGATTATTCTCCGGACTGCAATTTTCAAGGGGAAACATCGGGCCATCCGATCAACCATACACTCCAGGAGCACCAGGCCCGAATTTTGATCGTATTAGAGCTCATAGGTTATCCATAGCCGGAAGCCGAATGTGCTACCATCGCCCCACCAGTGCCCACTCAAAGTAATCAGAAATACAATGACAGCCAGCAGTTTTCTAAAAGGAGCTTCGCAAGGAGATATGGGAATTGTCTAGTGAAATTCAATCGAACGCCTCCCGCCAAATCAGCTGTTCTCTCCAGGATAAGAAAATGTCCCCGCTAGTTTGCGCTAAAGGTACAGTCCATACAGCAGTCAGTCAAGCATAGTGACAAATAATTGAGATTTTTTGGTCCAGTAAACGAAAACGAGATCATCTGGGACAAAATGGTGACCCGGTTTTGATTACTTAATTGGTGCATGGGTTGGCATCGAAAATTGGCCGGCAAATTGACTAACGTTGACTGTCGTATTGGGCACTGACTTATCACCAAAGGGTTCATTTGACACCACGGCAAAACTGCCCGATTTAGGTGGTCGGCCCGCATAAACAAATACCCATGCGTTAGACTGAAATGCAACCTTTCTTTCCGTTACGGATAATAGAAGAGATTAAATTATAAACGATTCTACTCCACAGAACGAGTTAAACAACGATGCCATCTTCGACTTTAGCAAATCGCATCTGAATCTTTTTTTCTCCTATACCGTACCCCACATTATTTAATAATTGTGTGGAAACTATCCGTATTTATAGCAAACATTTTTGGATTCGGCTAACTGCGTGTCTCTTTTTCAATTACCTGCCAAGCATACGTCTTCTGGCAGATTGCAAATAATCAGTGCATCTTACAGGACGTATAGACCATTGTGCCAAAATAATACTGGGTCAAATTACAAATCTATACAAAGAAGAGAAACCAACTGATTAGCATTCCCTTTCAAGAATGTGAATTTATCACCAACGTGATTAAGCCACAATTTTTTCAGCGTTTTGCATTAAGACTTCAGCCATGAAGCCGAAAACTTACTGAAGTTTCTTTCAGCTGCTCATGGAGGGCATCTTCAAACTTGAAGGATATTAGAAGGCACAGTTCTACTAATTCACATGCAATCCTTGGTCCTAGCGGTTGGTCTCACTGGCCTTTCTCCAAAAGTTGGTCAGTTTGTTATTTTTATGGGACTTTTCAAAGAGTAGAATCCTTATAGGACAATTGTGAGTAACTTGCAAAACCCCATGAGAAGCTTTGTGAGCGGCCAATCATGATGCTTGCATCAATGGCGTATCCGTACTTCGGTCACTATTTACAAGCTGAATTACGTCTGAACCAAGATCAGACTGTCAGTATGCTATTCTATCAGGGAATTTTATCATTCGAATACATTTAGGAAAAACTAACACCTGGTTAATGGGATCAAAATTCCATCACTCGAGCACGACAAGTTGTCAGAAGATATTGACACTTCTTCTTTTAATGTACGAGACCCTTCAAACTTTCATAAGACATTTGAGGCCCAACCACGGTTTGGAGTAAACAGAGCAGGAGAACGATAATTCCAACTGACATACATGGGCTCGCATGAACTGATTAACGATTACTGAACCAATACGCTGCGCTGGGAATTACTGGGTGCCAGGAAACAAATAAGCAAACAAACTACATACTGTAATTCTTTGGCAAGCCTGCGTACAATGGCCCATTTGTGTGCAGAAGACACATGATACGGAATTGACAAAACGGAATACGAACTCGGATTTTAAAGGCCAGAAAAGATCAGTTTACACCAGATATTCGATTGCTTAACAAGCAACAGAACTTTACCATGCGCCTGCGAGCAATTTGGGTTGGCTTTGGTTAAGCAACGCGACTCACGACTAACAGGCTCCCAGTCTTGTTGCATTATCGTATCAAACCCAACAACAGGGACAACAGTAGCCAAAACAGTGACAAGTTCAGGGGACTTATGACAAACAACGATATTAAATGACAAGGAAAGTATCCTAGTACTAGGCCTTGAGGCCAGTGTATATATCGCCCAGAACATCTAGAATCGGGCTAAAATCTTGGTACCAGTTCTGGATATAGATTTGCTGCCGGACAACCGGCACGTGAACAGAGATTAAACAATATAAGAACTATGGACGTCAATAGGAAACTGTGAAGGTAGTAAGAGAGACTGGTCCCTTCAGTATATTCAAAACATTGGCCCGGTCTAGTTGGGGCTAGGTAGATCAAGCAACTTGGGCGCGAATTGGTGCACCCTTATCAACGATTAGTTCATCCAAAGGAATTTCAGAAATCGATTGAAATAAGTATAATGTCAGCAAAAAAATACAGAACGAAACGAAAACAATCTCGAGGTCCATATCCGTTACCATCAGCAAACCAAAACCAGTTGCAGATGACCGTGAATTGACTAAGAACTTTATTAAATGAGAAGTTGGTAAGTTTCGCGTGAGCCTTCAAATTAATATGATGTTTCCATTTTACATCCACTTCGTGGTTGGATCAACTAAATTACTTGTTATGAGACGCAAAAAAGGGGAAAAGACGCCTACTCTGATGCTGTCCTGCAAATCGTCAGTCGTTTCTGTTTTCATTTCGCTATCGTTCGTTCTAACTGACCCTAGTATGAAAATCCAAATCAAGCAGACACCAGATTTTTGTTTCCGAATGAAAAAACATGTTCATAGTGACTTATTTGGGTCAACACTCATTTTTTGCCCCGACTATCCAGCGGCGTAATCCATGTGTTATCATCGCGTTTGCGTTGACCTTTCAATTTTGGCAATACTGACCATAGACTAGTATGTATCTGGCCTTTAGTCGGATTAACTCATCTCCCCCTCTGAAGTAACCTCAGTTTGCTGCTTGCGCTGTGGGCCAAAGCACAATCGACAGAAAAACTTACTCACTGGTCAGTGTCACTCACCGTTCGCTCGAATCGAGCGGCCGCCTCTTTGCTCCGAAGCTCATTTATTCGGCGTCCACTTTGCTTTATCAGTGCAATTTGTTGAGCTGAACCACAATAACTGTTCTCTTTGTGATTCCAAATGATTGCCTAACTTTCAATTGTTTTTTTACCTGTCACTATTTTGATGGATCAATTGAATGTTTCATTCCGCACGTCTTCATTCTTGACTGGGCATCGTGTTGGTAGTTAACCAATTCGTGACCCCAACGGACTCCGATCCAACTGGCGCCATTCTGGAAACTCATGAAAGGCCCCCGGCGGTGGCCAGGTGGATAAGGTCATAGCGTTCGAATGTGAAGGTCGCGGGTTCGAATCCTCCCACTGTCGGTCAACTTCCCCACTTGGCAGCCCTCTGCTGGCTACGGCCCCCTTCCTGAAAAATGATTTGCATTATTAATTCATTAATAAAGGAAGTAAAAGATAAAAAAAGATATGCGTCGAGCCGACTGAGTGATCTGTGGGATACACGGGGTTCTGAGAATACGTTCCAACTGTCAACTTCTCGTGTTAAAATCGGCGCGTGCATAGCAGTTTATTATCACTTAGTGAGACAGATTTACAAATTGGTCGACCTGCACAGTTTTCAGTATTGCTGATTATATGCTTGCAAGTTCCCTTCTAACATTTGTTTTAGGATAGCAGGCGGAGTATTCTTCCTCTGCATACACACATCTGAATGACGAAACAGATTTTTTGAAGAAAATATATTGGTAATGTATTGTAACGCGTCCAATCCAGAGAGGAGTCCCATCAAAAGTACTTCAATGTGCCGTTACAATTGGAATACATGAAAATAGACAATAGTTTCCTGAACCATAGAATAACTGACCGGAATTTTGCTGCATGCATGGAATGCTATAGGGGAAGCTAATTAATTCATTTGTGAATAGTATGAACCATTGAAATACGATTTTAATGAAACCGGGTGGAGTGTCTGTAACGAATACGCAGTCTTCGTCACAACATAGCTTCAGTAGGCCACGCTGTACATTGTTCTCCGAGGCAGGCTATAGCTGAAAGGTGGATAGCCGATCACACGATAAAAAGCTACGATAACCTTAAACAGTTAACTGTTTCATTTAGGTCTAGCCAGACCGCCAAGTGGTGATCCACAAGATCCCCCACACGATGGTTAAACAACAAGTGTCACTGGCTTAATGTGCTACCCGATGACATCCTCGGACTCGAAAACGTTATTCCTCTATACTGTCTAACTCGAGCTTTTGGAGTCTATCTTTCGCCCCATCTCGACTGGACGGTCCCGTGAGGTAGCATCGAAAACCAGAGCACATTGTTTCAAAGTCAATTCCTGTTAAAAGTGAACGGAGCTCCGTAGGCCGTCGGCTAGTTCGTTTCTGCCCGTTGAATTTTAAAACAAACAACATATCAGCTAGCACGCATACTGTCAATTTATCCCTGCCAAATGCCTTGTGAGACATCGTCAGTAAAAGCTTCCAAAATGGGCAGCGATTCTGGGGTCCTTAGCACCTTACTGCAACCACGTAGGTCATTCGATTTACAAACGCGATCACCCTTGTCACTAGATCTCACTGTAACCTTTTGTGGCTCCTAACACGGTTCGACCCCATGCCAACCTACTTTTTCACACAACCAGTCACTATGGCATGCTTCCGTGGACTTGACTTGAACTGTGGTAGAACAGTATGAGATTCGTACGGCGGTGAAGCCACAAAGGATTTGCCGACAGGTGCATGAAACGTCCAAATGACTTGGAATTATTAACCACCATCCACTGCTACTGGACAACGCCTGATTACTGCTTACTATTGTCCGCATGTGTTCGAGCCAGTCAAAACTATTCGTGCAGTCCGCATAAGAAGCACAAGACGTCAGGGTTATTAATCTTCCCTTTTCGAGAATCTGTTCTAAGCTAATAACGTCGACCAACTTAGGAATTTAACCATGCGTTTTTGAACACCAAACTATACGGTCTAGTTTGGTGAAACGAGAAATCAGCATTGATCCTGGGCGATTGGGGAAACCCGAATAGCACCAGACACTAGACTTCAGATAAAGTGCCGAGCTGATTTGAAAACGGAAGACTATCATTGTTCTGTTTCGAACTGAACTCAGTTCGCTGACTAGCCGTTCTCATAGACTTCGCCACAGAACACTTAGTTCGATACGTGAGCAGCCAGTTATCATCAAGGGATGCTTCGCCTGTCGCAAACCGAGATAAACGATTCTTCGAGGAATTTCGTCGTTTTATGGCAAGAAAAGTGAATTATGACGCCGATGTTTGTGAAGTTGCATAGGTTCTAGTTAATAATGACGATTTTCCCTGCTGGTCTCAGTTATGCCTCCAAAATGCCTCAGCATCGTCGAGGCTAGGCGTCTCAGACTCTCTAGGGACATCCTCCAAATGCTCTGAAATGACGTGTATCTTCAGTAGCCTCTGCTGAAGAAACCCTGAACAAGGCGCGAGGATGTAAACGAGTGCACATCACACTCCACTGAGTCTTGAGGAGATGGCCGGACCAAGATCTCAAATCAAACACGGGAGACGCATGAAGCATACGGCGGCTCTATGTTCACCGGCATTTGTGGCGGAGGAGTATACTGGATATCCAAGATTTCTAATCCCATCTGAAAGGCATATGAACTAACCAATCAGTCGGCGGTCTCCAGTGGGTTACGTGAGCTTCAGATCGTCCCACTGCCTTGTGGACTAGATCATTTGGTCAACGACTCGGAGTAGGGTCCCCTAAATCGTCAACCGTCTAAATCGGTCTGGGCATCCGGGTAGTGTCGAGCCCAGAGAAGAATCACGAGCCCGATGGCTAACTGATGATGTGGACATAGAGGATCGAAGAACTGGTATAAATCGTGAACTCCGCTAATCGTTTCCTTTCCTTTCCTCTTTCTCGTTCACCGTTTCCGTCGGTCGCCGTGACTATGATGATATACGATTTGTATAGGGATTTGTGCGAAATAAAATTCCCAATCAGAGCTGTAAAACACGAAAATTCAAAGTCGTCAAATAAACATGTTATCAAAAATGGCAAGAAATGACCGTCGTATCAATATAATCTTTCTCCAAGGAAGTATGTAAATAATAATAATAACAATAATAAAACTCGTAACCAATTTCACTGGAGTGTGTACATAAGTACCCGACAAATGGGGAAGGAGATGGTATACAGTCACCAGCATTTATATAATGCCACTCCGACCACCTCGAGCACGTCCTGGTCTGCGTCCAGCTCGGGACCGTGTGGATCCACGTGTCCTTGAAGTGGCGAGTTTTGCCGGCGGTGAATCGTCCGATTCGATTGTCATAGCCAGATTATCGTCTTCTTCACTTTTAGAACGATCCGACTCAACATCAGTGTCCAAATGATCGGTAGAAATTTTAGACCGCTTTGCTCGACCTGTTTTGCGCAGCCCTCCGCTGACGGATTCGCTAGAGGCCTATAGGAAATGAATGGGACACGTAGAGAGAGAACGAGCGCATGTGTGGTTCTATCACGACTGTTGCTCGGAGGAGAAGGTATATTCCATTGTATCGTACAGTATAGCGAAAAACCCTTGCACGATATGCGGTAGTCTAATCGACTGGGTTCAAAAGAATAACTTTTGAACAAGTAAATGAATCAACTATTGAAAAAATGCCCAACTAGCGCTACAAATGAAGCTGGAAAGCGCCTTAAATTGTTATATATATATATATACATAGATTACAAATTTTGAGCACAGATCATGCCCCAACGAAATCCAGGCGATGGACGAAAACAGTGAGCGAGAAAGAGGAAGGAGAAATACTCGGTAGAGTTCAACAAAAAACAGCTTCTCACTTCTCCATCCCTACGTCATCGACTACTCATCGAGATCCATGATTCCTCTCCGAGATCGACAATTACCCGGATGCCCAAACCGGAGTAGAGGGTTGACGATTTAGGGGACCCTACTCCGAGTCGTTGACCAAATGATCTAGTCCACAAGGCAGTGGGACGATCTGAAGCTCACGTAACCCACTGGAGACCGCCGACTGATTGGTTAGTTCATATGCCTTTCAGATGGGATTAGAAATCTTGGATATCCAGTATACTCCTCCGCCACAAATGCCGGTGAACATAGAGCCGCCGTATGCTTCATGCGTCTCCCGTGGTTGAACTGGAATCGATGTTTAGTCGTTTACCGTAGAGTGACTAGCAAAGATTAGTCAATTCGGTGGAGGACGCCTTGCATTTGCCTGTCTTCGCACTTGAATGGGAACTCTTCGGTCATGAGAAGGTAGTGTGTAGGACATCCTCACGAGACCATTTGAGACGCCACTCCCTTGGAAGCATTTCGAGAGGCGTTCGAGGGTGAGTAGGCAACTCAGAACCCGATACACACAACCCCAACCATGCAGAAGCATTTGAAGGTTATACACTGTTAATTTTCGTCAACAAAAGGAGCGGAAAGCAAACGGGTCGACATCTTGTCCACAATTACATAGATGAGTCCGCGAACGAGTCGGTAATTGGTTTTCATTCATATTTTTTTGCCGCGAGACCTAATCCTTCAAACCCGAGCAAGAATATCATACAGCCGAATGATTGTCATTGTTTGTCGAAGCAATTCTCTCGTAATGTATCGTCCAAAGTGAACGGAGCGACTAATGACCGTTTCTTCTTAGTAAACAGCAAGAGTCTCGACCCATGATGCGCCCCGCAACCAATCACAATCAAAGGACTAATTGATCCGAACAGGAGTTACGGCACTAGTTAGCGGTATTTAAATTTAAAAAAAACATTCTACAATAGACCCCAGGGACTACACAACTGACGTCGCAAATAAAACCCCTTTAACGAGTCCCGAGGAGCAAGAATAATTCAGTTTAATTTTTTATAACCAAGAACCTCGCACAAATGTGTTCTGGGTTTGGTTGACAACTCACGGGACCATGTACTCAGAAGAGAAAGAGAACAAGAAATGGTGAAAGATAGACCAAAAAGTAATAAGTCAAAGAATCATAAACAAGAGAGAAGTTTTCGAGTGCAAAAATGCCAAGCGATGCAACACTGGGCCATATCACCTGGTGTCTCTAATCATCGTTTAGGGATTATCCCGTGGAATGATCAATCTAACTGCACCAACACGGGCTAACCCATTGGTTACAGTTGTCATACTTTTTCCCTAATATCATCGATTGGCTACCGTCCAACCATTTTCAAACCAACCTGTCTCGCAGACCAGCTTACAACGAGGCAGTCGTTCTATGGGTATGCGCAAAGCACGTCCACATTAATCTACATTCAGTGCTTCTTGTGGGTACGAAACACTAGGATCCAATACCTGATCCTTACGCCTAACACCTGACTCACTGACATGATCCTGCCAATACTACGAGGACAGTGCTCAAACACCGAAAGTCCTCGCACACCTGATCTTAATGGCCATATTTTAGAGCCGTATAGCAGAACCAATTACACTGGTGCTGCTTAAGGTCGGCCTTTGATCGATAACCGGATGTCATGCCGACGCCAAAGAGATAAGTTAAATTGTTGAAGGCTGACGAGCCTCATGTATGCAAGAGGACACTTCACCCGACAAACAACCACCGGGTGAGATGTAACTGTCCAAGTAATTAAAAAAATTAACGAACACGTAATGCAACCAATGAGAAAAGATGATTGCAATTGCCCACACCGCGCTTGATGAATCAGACAATGTGATTGGCACAAAAATTCAAAACTGTGAATTCAGCGCGGTTGCTACCGATGTATCGTAGCAAAATGGAACAATCGACTAATGACGTACCAAGTAAGAAAGGGAAAGCGACATGGGACCATGCAGTACGTGATCGCGCATAACACGCAAACAGAATGATAGATGCTTACCAAACTAATGTCAATCATGTCGAAACAGTGGTGCAGTGCAGTGTCCCAAAATATGGGTGCATGGAAAGCTGAGATGCGAGGTATTGTGCCACAGAGCGCTCGGTTCTTCTAGATAGTAGCGAAGTATTCAGTTTACAAGCTGAAGATGTCCGTCGTTTAGAAGTGTTCGATCATCAGGGTTTGTGTAGTGTTGAAGGAAGTGGACCACGTCAACAATGCGTAAGTTGAGAATGTAGTATTGGGGACTGGTTCAGAGAATATTCTATCACAACATCTCAAGGTTAGCAGATTCCCTTGATTAGATGATTAGATGATGTGTTGCATACGATGAAGCCCACCAACTATACCGAACCGTATTTTCCGTCCCGATGTGATTTCTAAGTTAAAATTAGGCATTGTACGATCAGGCAATCGCTCACAGCTGTGATCAGTCGAAAACAGTAACGGAAGAGAACCCGAACTGCATGCTTTCTGGCGAGTCCCCAGGTCATGGATAAAAGAGCAGTAGTCAAAATGCGAGTTAGTCTTAAGGAAGGCGTTTTTAAACCTATTAAATGAGCAGCTGCGGATGGGTTGTCGCAGTACCCAATGATGCAATCTCAAGCCGCAAAAGATCACAGGTTGAATTGTGACGTGGAGTATCTATCTTCTCTATGACGTATTTGAAACTAGTGCTTCCCGAATGCAAGGTTGACCGAATGACCAGAGGTTTTTGCGTGAGAGATGGAGCCCGAAGAGCAGTCAATCAAGCGAAGAAACATCAATCCTGCCAACAACCCACAAGTAATTGTGAGCTAGAGATACCGATTAAAGTAATTGCATTATTTGACTGATTAGGCGCTATTGTAATCCACCAAGCCGACCGGCGAAAACCTGTGCGGAGGAATTAATCTGAAAGAATCACTGGTCGAGGTGATCAAGTGGATTAAGCGCCTGTTACTGAAATGATCAGAGGCTCGAATCCCAGATTTGCCGGTCACTTTGATGGTAGACGGCAACGCCATGTCAACCGGCTGGTCACCACAGCTGACCTAATGTGACCTTATGTGGTTCTATGCCACTTCGAGTTTCGGAGTCATGGTTTCCGGCCTCCCTCCTCCATGTAATAGGCCCTGGTGGCTATTGGCCATGTCTCCCTCCATCGTAGTCCTGCTTCAATCATGTCATAAGAAAATCATCCACAGTGGTTATTGAACATCGAACCAAGAGGTTCAGCGTACAGTTACACATGACTTAAAGCTCATTTTTCTGGCTACTGAAAAATTCGATGGGGGATTGATCTAATCTTCACGTCCTGAAGATGTCGTTCAGACTGCGACAACTGTCACACACGCGCAATGCCAACATTCCGACTCTGAAACCCTTCAAAGGATTGATACAAATAGCGGCTGCATGAAAGAATTTCGGGTTTTGCCTAGTCTCCTTCCAACTTTCTCATGCCCCTGTAGGTCCGTCCCTTGTCCGTCTTGCAAATTCGTTCTTCTTATTTCAACGCGTAATTTGGTGAGAAATGCACTGGCCAGTACAGCTCATCTTACTGTTTAACGCTGAGCGATGATCATAATGATGCTTTCTTCCGGTTTAGGCGTGAATCACTCAAAAATTAGGAAATTTACTTGCAACCCCATACTATAATGTCTGCCGTAAAGGAACACCAAGATTATGGACCAGCACGTTCGAAGTCCAAATGTGATTATCAGTGAATATTCCTGGGGTTCTTTTATCCAGACATGTATAAGCGCATAGGAGAGCCTTCAGCGAATGGAACAGATTTTCAACTGTCATCCTCGGTAGGTTGTGAAAAGTCGGATTAAACTTTGATCTTCGCTTATCAATTGTCGTTTTATTCCCATGAAATAAATGAACGACACACTATATCGTTTTTCAAGAATGAGGTCACGGACAACAAGGGGCTACTATTCGTACTGTGACTAAAAGCGTACCCGAAAGATATGTTGGAATCGACAACAAAATGACCATTGTGTTTGAGAGTATGTCAATTTTATGTAGATATCCGATAAGATAAAAAGTCAACGCGACAACCGGTTAGTCAAATTAGGTCAGTTTGAGTTGCCTCGTTTCACAAAAATTGCAAAATATACCCTGGGATTAACAGCACTCCGAGCAATGTGGTTAGACGTATTTGATGAGAGATGGACTATGAGGTCCATGTTAAACCTCGTGGAACGGAGTGGAACACGTACGTCCACACATGGACACCACTCAAACCATAGTAGCCTGCGGCTTTTTATGGCAAATATAATTTTCGATGCTTTTGGTTTCACGGGTTAGCTGCATTGTACACGAATTGTGGATGCGTGGTGACATAGATGCATGGGTTCGCAATGGGGTGAATTATCACCGTCTCAAACCTCTCATTCAAAAGCAGTGCACAAAAAACTCATAAAAGTAAAAGGGAATCAATTGGATTTTATCAAACTTCCTGCTAAACGGCGCATAATTGTTTACTAGCGTTACGAGTCGCATCTAGCGTCCACCAAACCAAGGCGGCATTGTATAAAACTTGTAAAACTTCGATTTGGCGGGGCTGAGCGAAAGATAAATAAAGGGGACGAGCAACACTACCACTTCCACGAAAAATGGGCGATGACTCACTTTGGAGTCGTGGTCATCATCGGAGCTCCAATTAGCATTATTCGTGCTCTGACCGGATGGTTTAGCTCGCTTACGGCCACTTACAACACTGGAACTGTTAGCTGCAGGAGGGAAATAAGACGGTAAGCCAGAAGAGAAAGAGGGATTTAGTGCCACATGAAATTAGAAGTTCTATTAACATTTAGTCAGATGTTAACCACAATTGTAATAAGCTGAGGCATGCGTCATCGGCCACATCGCATGAGGACTGAGGTTCACTAGATCGAGGGTAACCAAGACCTAAAAGCCTCAAAGGAACGACATGCGGCAGGCAAAGACACCTGCTGAATGTCTGCACGAGGCCTACTGCTGACTGAACGGACGTGATGAGGATCTGCCCAATAACCAGGAGAAAATCGCTAGTCCAGAACGCCAAAGAGGGTTCCAGAGACATCAGCAAAATGTGTCAATCGGCTACGGCCATTATTTGGTTGGGCAAGGGTGAGACGTGCATCACTGGGACCAAAGCCGAATAATGCTGTGAAAATCTCTTTTATTAGACTTCCAGGAAAATTCACGACCACTCATGAAACATCCCCTTCCGTGTTGAACAACAGGACAAGAACCACTAGCGACTGACTTTCTTAGGCGTTGCAATGAAGAGAATGACCAGGAAGGGTGGCGGGAAATGAGACGAAAACCGTAGTGGCCAACACAGGGTATACAATCTAACTGTGCAAACGCATTTGTTTCATTCATTCCGACACGACAAAAATGTGACCGCTGTTCATGGTTTGCTGTTAAATCTTCCGAAGTCTCCAGCAAGCCGGCTGACAAGTCTTTCGGATCCCAACCACGATGCGAGGCAAACTACTTTACTTAAGTTCGTTATACATTTTCTCATTTCATGTTGCAGCGCCATCTGTTGACCTCCATGCGGCTTCTTACACGTGTTTGTCCTACGCACCACGTGAGCCGACCAACGAAGTCTACTAAGCTTGATGCACTGCGATAGGATATTCTCTGAGCCGGTACCCAGGTTATAGTGAAAATCTTCCTTCCACAGCAGGTGTTCTAATATGTTCCCATTATACTACTTCCCAATTTTTGTTTGCTTTTTGAACTCATGTATGATAAGTGTTTGCTACTGAATTACACTGACGACATATTCCCCGATACGGGCATTCGCAAGCAAGAGGTACTGAACTGAGCGAGTAATCTCACAATCTCAACCTAAAAATAAACCATTTCCAGTGTTCTGATGCTCTATTTTCTCCTGGACAAGTATTTTGTCC
Organism: Fasciolopsis buskii; assembly: GCA_008360955.1. Taxonomy (NCBI): domain Eukaryota; kingdom Metazoa; phylum Platyhelminthes; class Trematoda; order Plagiorchiida; family Fasciolidae; genus Fasciolopsis; species Fasciolopsis buskii. The sequence continues at coordinate 253,083 of LUCM01011376.1, forward strand.
TCAATGTGTCTTACACTAACTTACGAACAGCGGATGTAAAGGCAGTTTTCAATACGTTGCCGAAAATCAAGACCTCCTGGTCAGTACGCTGTGATTCAGTACAGGGATGAAGCAATGCAAGATCAGAAAATTGGAGGGGTTGACAAATCTCTGAGATCACGGTATGGATGTTGATTACCTGCGAACTCGAGAGGGTAGATTAAACAGACTTTCCTCATAACTACTATCATACGCAGTAAACCTCATTCATCCATTCGGCAGCACCCATATTAGCATGCCACAAACCGTCTCGCAGAGGCTTTCAAGCCCCGGCTACTCACAGCACAGTTTAGCCCGCTCGTTGAGTGGTTCGTTTGGATTTGGAATCCGTTAGTGGCTTTAGCTACAAACAAGTACTCAGTAGCTGATGGAAACCAGAGATGGTAAACGCTCCAGGGTCTGGCAAGTCATCACCATCGTTCAGCGTTAAACAGCAAAACAAGCCTCACTGATCACCGCCTTTTTGCCAGTTACACGTTTCTAAAAAAGAGTGAATATCCAAGGGGAACAGGGAGTGGATCTACACAGGCGGGAAAAGATAAGACGCTGCTGCAGCCAACATACGGAACACAGTTCAACTGTACAAGCGCATTCCTTCAGTCATTCCGATTCGATAAAAAATGACAACACGATGGCCACTGTTCACGGTTCATTGCCATATCCTTTAGTGTCTCCAGCCAGCAAGTCGACGAGTCTTTCGGACCCCAACCACGAAGGCGTGAGACACCTACTTTATCTAACTTCGTTATACATTTTCTCATCCCACGTTGCCACGTCATCTGTTGGCCTCCACATGGCTTCTTCCACTCCTTGGGAGGAACACAAAATAGGGCATGACATGGTAGACGAGTGCTCGTCATACGCAACACGTGACCCAATCAGCGTAGTCTACTAAGCTTCATACGCTGAAATGAAGTATTCTCGGAATTGGTACCTATTAATAGATTCCTGGTGTGCTTACCTGTTTGATATTCTGATGGTATGCATGCGTCCTTTGGGTCGTATGTCCAAGCCAGGAGAACAGGCTGTACTACCATGACTGGTAGTGTTAGGCTTAAAGAGATTTGAGCTACGGCTCTGCTCCCGCCCTATGAACATACTGTCACAACTAAACCACAACTTGTGGTGGTGTGACGGCTTGCGTGCCTCCATGATCCAACGAGCTATACAGGATGGCTTATCTCAAGCCGAACATCCAATCATGCCTGGAAGGTCAATGGGTAGAGGCCTGACGAAGTAGGCTCCTGGTCCTTCCAGTCGGAGGTTGATCTGAGTTATCAGCTCACTCACAAAAACGAGTGGAAGAATAATTGATCCAAGTAGATGGGCTTCCACCCAGCTATGCCCCGTTGCCCTGTGGTTAGGTTCTTGTCAGAACCAAAGGCTTTGATCGAAAGCCTCAATCGTTCTTCTCCTTAGCGGTTGGGTTCCCCAGTGATCACAAGTCTAGCAAATCAGGAGTGTTAGTATTACTAGATACCCTTCATACTATGGATCGATCGGTGAGTGAATAAATGAAACGTACCGATGTGACTAACGTAGGTGACGATATAAATATTCCCTGGACTCAGTGGAGACTGTTAAGTTACTATAATACTGGTCTCCAGCGAGGCGCTGTAGAGGGAGCTCAGTAGTTTTTCAAGAACGGGACCGTTATACGAAGCCAAACACGTCTACTTCAGTGTCACTCTTCATAAGTCACGTGTAGAACTTGGCTCTCATGCAGTGTGTATCCTGTATACTGTCATATTGGTTTCATTGTGTAAGTGTTGATGCTTGCTGGTCATGCTGGTATTTTCTGTTCCTGTACTTTTCACGACGATCACTCAAACCCTTCGAAGATTCTTGTCCCAGTGCATGCCATACTTAAACTGAGCCATTCGGCTATATATTTTAAGGAAAACGCTCTGCTGCATGCACTCGAAACAGGGCCATTGAAAGTTAACGCGGATAGCTTAGTGATGCCATGTCACATTCCAAATACCTCTGCACTGTCGAACGTGGGTATCACAGGCTCCGAGAAGGCCACTAGCCCTCAAAGTCCCTCGAAAGGCCCCAAAATGACCGAGTTTCCAAATAGCCTCTGCTAAAAATAAGTGCTAAGCTGCCTTCTCGTAACCCAGGAGTGCGAAGACAAAGGCAAATGCACGGCGCCCTCCACCGAATTGACTAATCTTTGCTAGTCACTCTACGGTAAACGACTAAACATCGATTCCAGTTCAACCACGGGAGACGCATGAAGCATACGGCGGCTCTATGTTCACCGGCATTTGTGGCGGAGGAGTATACTGGGTATCCAAGATTTCTAATCTCATCTGAAAGGCATATGAACTAACCAATCAGTCGGCGGTCTCCAGTGGGTTACGTGAGCTTCAGATCGTCCCACTGCCTTGTGGACTAGATCATTTGGTCTACGACTTGGAGTAGGGTCCCCTAAGTCGTCCATCGCAAGGAGTTTGTCGGGACATTATATATATATATATATATAAATATATATATGTATATATATATATTCATGTTTCCCGACGCACAGGTCGAGATTCTCAGAGATGACAGCACTGTGTAGGAAATGAGCATTACAAGTGCCTCCGCGTTTCTCCGTGGTGTGCTGACCGTTGGTAAATCATCACTTCCTAGTAAATCCTGCGAAAAATGATCACATAATTGCACGGCGAAAGCGAGTAAAGATGCGAGGATACAGTGAGCATAGTGTCGATGTCAGTAAAAATTTACGGGGATTTTCGGAGCAATTTTTTTCCAATTATCGTTTCACAACTGGTTTATTACACCCACCCTCAACGAGATTCGGCATTCAATAATGTATTGCGCAACACTTTGCCACCGCACCGAATCAAACACTGACTATTGATCTTGCGTGTCGGTGACTTAGAGCACGTGAACTCACACTCCATCGGCCGGTGTGTGTGTTGATTGTTTTGTGATCTTTGATTTTTGAATGATCCAAGTGAACTGCTCGTTTGAAATACAAACGTTCTCACTCATCTGATTGCATCTGCCTGACTCTAATTCCCCTAGCGGTTAACATTCAGGCTTATACAGTGCCTATCTATGTGAGATTACAAAGGACAGTAGAAAACATCACAAGTGGACACTTGGCTCTTCTGCATCGTGGTAAGCGTCGTTCAAACGCCGTCTGAACGTCGTCAGCCTCATTTATTCCACAACAAACGTTTGGTGTTTTAGTGAATTCCGTACAACCGAATTGGAGGAGTTTTCGAGTCGGAGGGGAGTGAAATGAGATAAAAACACAAAACGCAACTTACTGATAGCATTCACCTTGGCTGCGAGTACTGCACCGGGTTGGTTTGATTTCTTTTCACGTCTGTTATTGTCAATGATCGGTTCTTTCTCGCCGTCATCGTCATCTTCCGAGTCCCCGTGGACGAGTCGAGAACGACTGAACGACTGAATATCGGGAATAATTAAGTCTTCTGTGGTTTGGCGAACTCGTAAATGTTTGATGGTGCGCATGAGAATCGCATCCACAATTGTCTGTACTGCATCCCGTGAATCTTGATCGACAAAACGGCGTAATCCTTTGCCCAATTCCAGTGGAGTGAAGACGTCCAATCCGGTGGGAACATCGTTGGCCAACGACGTCAAATCTGATCCGGCTTTAGCGGCAGCGGGACCGCCAAGGTAATGTCGAATCAGATGTTCTATCTCGCCCACATCTAAACCAATCTTCTTAGCGTCTTGCAAAGTAGCTGGGTCAGGCTCCTCTTGTTCATCCATGCCGGATTTGAGAGCACGCCGGACCTGTGCGGCGGCACGCTGTTCCCGATTTCTATTGAATGTAATGAGATCCTTTAACAAATAGAAAAGACGGTAGAATCACATAAAGGGAGTCTAAAACCAAATTACAGCTGAGTTAAACTGAGTCCGGGGATCACAACCAATAAGATCGCATAGATCTCCACTTGTCACGTCAGATTCTTAACAGTATCGACCACTACTGGGTACGAATGAGCAAAAAAATAAAACAAATAACAGCAGATGAAAAACTATTTCGATGGGGAATATGGCCGAGTGCAAAAACGAAATCGACTGTCCTATTCATACAACCGGAGAGAGAGAGAGAACGTTATACTACTGAGCTCATCATTTATTTAGTTCCAAACAAACATTTCCTGATGGAGATAGGTTCCCGAGACAATGCGGATCATCGCCGACTATGCACACGGATGAACCGTAGACCAAGATGCTCCAAGAAAAAGGTTAGAGGTATTACAGAAAACGTGCATTTCTTAATTGTAAAAATTTCGTACTCACAAGAACACATCCGATCGGCTAGGCTGGTAAAATCACGTGAATCGGCCAACCGTACGACATTTTCGACCTTCGAACGTCCGGATTGAGGTTGGAAGTCGACGTATAAGCAGATTTACTTTCTAGACATGTTATTAGCTAGATGAACTCCACATTCGTTGATTTTGAAGAAAGAGACATATTTTGGCTTTTCTTCACCAATTTATTGAGTGTATGAACCCTGAATCAAAGGATTACCGGTTTAGTTTGTTTGTGTAGCCTAGGATACAAAATCGGTACCGACAAAATCTTGGTACTATTTACGGAACCTTCTAAATAGAAAAATCAATGAATTTTAAATTGCTCATACTGAATAAGAGGAACTAATGCGACTTTGAAGTTAAATACTATTAAAAATGACTAATTCGCTATCCTACTGTTAAAGGAACGTTTTACTGGCGACGGCCTGCAGAATTTTCCGCTCGTTGAGATTCGTTCATGGATATCTAACCTTCATTTCTTCTTTTAACTTCATTTCGCCGTTGTTAGCCTTGGTATCAAATGGTTTGTTGAGAAAAACAAAAGACGTCAATCTATCCGATCTGTGCCATTTCTCGTCAATGATTGGCATATTGAAATGACCAAAAATGAGAGGTGCACGGTCAAACAGGTCGATTGTCTGGACTTATCGATCGTTCACAGTGGCTGAGCACTCTCCATGACAAGAACAGCCTGGGTCAGAAATTCGCTTTTGCTCGGTTAGTTGTGCTCAGAATCTGTGCTCTCAGGATGCATGTAGTAATTAATTCACATATGCAACCGTAAGTAGCAAACGCCTGCATTTGAGAACTGAAGGAAGCTGTATGTAGGCGTTAGAACTAGTTAACGAACAATCAGCAGAAGGAACCAAGAACAGAACAAAATCAGTCAGGTGCATACATAAAGAACCACTGACAGTCACGGTCACTTGAAGCTAAAACAAAGGACAGACTAGTCGTGGGCCCGGGAAGCGGTGTGTGTGTGTGCGTGTGTGCTCTTATCCATCGTGTCAGTACGCGCGTATACAAGTCCACCGGATCAAAGATGAATTCCGAACAAAACAGTTCGGTAGTTAAACTGACAAGTGAACCAGTGAACAATGAGATCGAGTGTTATCTCTGATCCTAGGCAGCTTCATCAATGAAATCAACTGCTTCAATGGGCCATTTTCTAAATACGGTTTTGCAGATTTGAAGGCCCATACAAGTTCTCAATAAGACATGCTATTTATCCCGGACGGATTCGAAACAACGGGCGAATGAAAAGGGTCGTAAAAATTCTGTGCCATCAGCGTTGAGCATCAGTCGAAACAGATCACTCTCATTGATTAGCGTGTAATCAATCTTCAGCTGGTTTAGGAAAGGATCGCTCAAATCAGTGATTTTGACGATATGCACATGTTTGAACAGCAAACGTGTCATAACAGGTTGGTAAAGTTGAAAGATAATAATCCCAGTAGGGTTTACGAAGCAGTTACCTAAACAACAGAAGAAACATTATAAAAGTTTAAGTGGACTATATTTTCTATAGCAAAATGCAGCGGGCTGGAAATAACCAAGCGTCTGGGGTTTCTTTCGAACCAGGAATGAATTTCACTATTTGTCTGATGATTGTATCGCATTCAGCTTATGATAACGCACGTAGAGAAATTTTTGTCACTAGCGGTGAGGCTTCTCATGAGTGCCGTTCGCTGTGTAAGCTGGACCTGACTGAACCGAAAAGTACCTCAAGTGCCAAACACTCCAAGGACATTATCTTACCAAAAAATAGCACAACATCGTCCTATTTACTCGACTAATACCTGCTGTCGGTGTTTGTAATTATCTGCAGGTTGTTAGTGATGATATTATTCTCTACCCAGTTCGTGGTGAAAGCGGTCAATCCAAAACGATTATTCATGCATGTGATCTCCGTTGGTCCACTATCCTTAAAACCAGGGTCTCTGATTTTGGTCGCTACCCGGCGATAGTGGCACTCGAGGTCAACTTCCAGCCAAGTTGCAAACGGAGCCAGAAATCGCTTTACAGAAAGTCATCAATGATTGTCAACAACTGATTCATTTGAAACGCGATACTGGAATGATTTACCAACGGTGTCACAAACAAGTCTAGGAAACTGTCGTGCAGAACCATTCTACGTTTCTCCCTTCGACACTATTCCCGTTCATTCTTCGCATTACCCGAGTTCAACAATCAACTGAGTCTATAGTTTACGAAAACGACGTACTGTTCTGATCTCCAGACAAGCGTTAGAGATTGATCGTATGTTAAATATTACATGCATAAGTCGTCCGGATGCCGCACCCTCCATTTGAGTCCGTCAACCTGGCCGTGTGGAACACGATTTCCTTTTACATTTGGTTTTGTGCCTTCCGAAGTCTACGCATTCTTTCGTTTCATTGGAACTTCCGTTCTGCTTCGTTCTTCTACCTTAGGTTGTTTGATGTGTCGTGCCTATATTGATGTCAATCATGTCATATCCCGGGCATTCGTTCTGTTCATTGTCTGAGTGGAGGAGTTTCTCGGATCGGTGGGTTCCTATTGAACTCCTTACCAGTTGCTTTTGTCGTTCAACCTATCATGGTCACTCCTTTGCACTCAACAGGAAGTCGACCGGTTATTGTTTCACTCATCGCCGTTGTTCACTCCCGCACAAAAGTGATGCAAACCCGATTCATTGATTTGGAATTTCAGGCGTGTTTTCTGTGAGCAATTTGCTCAAAGAGCAGCATTTTACAATCCGTGTTTCAAGTCTTCCCTCCCCGCGAAGTGACAACATGTCGCTGTCGGTGACCATTCTAGGGTTTTTTGTTGCCGCAGATTTTAGTTGTTGTTAATTTTCCAAAAGAACCCATCCTTTTTCAGTATTTCGAAATTGACGCCATTTTAAATATTGCGCGGTTGAATATTTTTATGTCCGCAAAAAAGATTCATCAAAACTCATTCTGTGATTGGCTGCTTCACATATCGACAAAGGCCACCCAACACAACTATATAAACGAGAGCTCATTTGGATTCGGACTTGCATTGGTGGATCATCAATAAACGCGCGGCAGTACCCTGTGTTCGTCTTTTCTCTTCCGCTAGCGGGTCGGCTAGCTGTTCGTATTTCGCGCCGCTTACTGTTCCGTGTGGTTGCTCATTCAAGGGAGCAGCAGTTCCGCTCCATTCGTTGTGCAACTACCGGTTTTGAGTCTTGAGCCCGAACTTTTTGTGTCTCCAACCTCTGTGTGTTCGTGTCCTACTAGACCACAAACTGCGTGCTCCTGTGCTATCGTGCGACGCTAGTACTTACGTTCTGTGCTTCAGTGTGTGTGTGTGTGTGTGTGTGTGTGTGTGTGTAGATCAACCAAACTCGGCAGCACAACACAATAGCAGCTATAGGCCATACCTATTCCACTTAACTTATGCACTAAGGAAGTTAAGGTTCGAGACGTCGATGAATAGGGTTCAAAGCAGAATGTGGTCAAGCGCTCACGGAAAAAGACCAGATACAAAATAGAAGATCCGGATCCGAAGGTCATCAGCTGTTTACAGGATATGAAGTAAAGACGGTGCATCCGCCGTACAATGAACGACTGAGTAAAAGATAGCTGTCAGAATCGAACAACCAACTGACCTGGTATACGGGGTGAGTCGTCGGACAAAGAAAACTGAGAAAAATTTGCCGGTGTAGCCATATTAGAACACGACAAACCAACCAACTGGCCGCGAGCGGTAGCTCGGAGAAACGTTGGAACGATGTGGCCGGAGAATGATGCAATGAGGGCTAGTGAGCTGGACAATCGGCGACGGATCACGTGAAAGATAAGACCGAAGATCTGCACAAACAATTGGCCACGCTAAGCACAAACCTATAAATCGTGCGCAGACATTTACGTCACGCCAACTTGAAAACAAGTATGCACCATCTCATTCTAACTAATACATGCTATGTGCTAACTAGCCCGCGGCCGGTGGATGTTCTTCCTGGGTTTGTAAGGACGAAATTCGAGACATAATCGAGACAATCGACTGGTTACGTTAAAGTTAGTCACCATTTTGGTAGCCTGTATGCAGGTCACATTACTATTATAACAGCTAATTTTTCGACTGCCAACTTAAAAACCTAAACAAGAGTAAACGGGTAGCATCCAACTGTGCAGGAATCAACGAGTCGGGGACTAAACATATCAAACTGAACCCACAGACCTCTGGAAGTTGTTGTGAAAATCCACTAGATTTCAGCTCTCCGTCTATCTACTGTAAACTTCATATAAATCGCAAAGCGGCGGCTCTCGACCGGTCGAAAGATTGGGCTATTCTTTATATCTTGTACCCTATCGGTTAGAATCCTTTGATTCTCAGAAATAATCTTCCAACGAGCCATGAGAGCGACTAACTTGGTTCGCGACCAAGATCAGAAGCCGAGCATTCGTCCTGAGAACTCCCAATTGAGAATAGGGTTCTTTTGGAATCTGACATGAAGTATGTCCAAAAGAACGTGGCAGACAGATGTGACGGAATAGCTGTGTACTATTCAAAATTATTTAGTCGCATTTGTTTGGAATCCTCGAAGAGAATGATATCATGATCAAGGCATTTTTTTATTCTGTATCGCATTGGTTTTGAAAGAACCTGAAAATTGTAAAAGATGTGCAAAAATGGCTATGGTGTTCCATCGAAAACCAAAAATACGGTCACAATCTAGAAGAGTGGAGTTTGTAACTTGTGCCACTTGTTGAACTAAGGTCACCTTCATAACTAATACACACAGGTAGCGCGTCTGATGAATTGTCTTAGAGGTCCACGCCGTTCCAGGACCAAATTGTCAAAGATTGCGTCCTGAGGACCGTTTGGGATCAACCTCACGAGAAAATCGGGAACGAGACGATTTTTGAGACAAGTTTGGAGAACAAAACGAGCAAAACGCGCGAGAAAAGAACTCACTTTCGGATTCGCCACACGTCCGATAAACCGTTGACCAAATCGAAGCATACTAAAAGCCTCAAATCCACCGGACAGATCCAAACGTATCCGAATCAACGGTTCTACGGGGGTGGTGAAATGCGGATTTGTCTCTGCCTCATCACCGTTTTCATTCACACTGTCAGGTTGACTCGGATCGCTTGTGTTCGGCGCAGACTTCGCCTCAGCCCGACGAATACAGGACTCGACCAAACGGACACATACGGTCTCTACTTGTTTGGCCAAATCTAAGGCAATTGCGCTGGTCTTGGATAATTCATCCTCTAAGGCAATATCCTCAAAGATTAGCGGCCGAACTGTTCTCAGTGGCAGCCGGGTGACCTAAAAAAAGCAGATTCACGGGAATTGTTTGGCACTTAGATCAAACGTGAGCTTCTGATGAGTAAATCTGCTGCTCGAAATATGTTAGGCATTAACGTTGTATGAATAGATTGTCAAAAAGCCACATAGAAGAGTGTACTGATTGCAGTATGAGACAGCTAGCCAGACTTTCCAACGCGCTTTAAATCACGTTCCCGAGCCCCGGGAGTTTGTATTCACACTTCGAGTATCAACGATAGTGCTGTTGGTAGACCACATAAGGTCTTATACTAACAGAACTCTTTACTAATATTGTACACAAGTTACAATAGATTGCTACTATCCTTATCCTAAGCTAAAATTAAAACCTACAACTAGAATTGGATTCAGTTTTCCGAAACAAACTAGACAACGTGCACCCAGAACAACCGGAAACAAGTTGGTTGGCAATCACGAGCTACATCCATCAACTTTTTAATTGAGCGTTTTAAATCCGAAAGAAAATTGTTTCACATCCATAGCTGTTTTGGTCAACGATCAATAACATCTCAACACAACATCAATAGATAAACATTTTACTTCCTCCCACCTCATTATTCCGTTACGTGATCTGAATAGCAGATGTGACGGTCACTTGACTAAGTGGTCGAAAGACCCCCCGATCTACAAAGAATTTTACGTCATTTTTAACATCAGCTTTTTGCGCATTATTACAATAATTTACGTCACCGGAAACACCTCCAAATTCCAAAAGTTATTCGATTCCATTGCTCTCTATCACACGAGTTGAACAGTGGATTTAAATTGCACAAAGATGTCTGAAAAACGGCAGAAACGCAGCCACAGATTCCGTTAACATGGCAGCTAACTCTGATCTATCGCGTTCTTACAAGTGTGAATACTGATGACTGACACCCTGACTGGCGGTTGTGGAGAAGATACTGGCAGTTTTCTCACTGTTATGGTCCCCCGATGGAATGTCGTACGGCTTGCGCTACACGATTCAGCATTCGGCACACAGACCGATTACACGACCAGGGAAAAGCCGAACACGCCACTACGAGCGCAGAAGACAAGATCTTCAGCTTAGCTGTGCATTTAAAGCTGGACCAAAAAACAACTGTACTAGGGAGCTCACCCGTTCACGTATAATTTTTGGAGGACTTGCGAATTAAAGCTAAATAGTGCAGTCCGGAAATCTACGAGTCCGAATTTTGAATTTAGGTCAGATTTCGGAAGTCTCTAAAAATAGGTGGAACTGAACAGAAACTGATTTGTGATGAGATGTTCCTAAAACCATTCCTATACATCACTGTCTACTCGTGAATTTTCTGTTCAATAACGCTATCATAAATCAGAAGAGCCTAAATACACCAGATGTCCCATGGAAACGGCATGTGAACAAACAAACAGGCACAACTAGCGGACGATCAGCCTATACAGATACATACCTTTGAGCACAAGCGTGTACGCACATAACGTTGACGTTAGTCACGTGGACTGAGCGCTTGCCACGTCGAAGGTCAGAGGTCCAAATAACATCTCCAAATGACTCGTGAAAACTCTTGACTTATAAGGATTGCTTTATGGGTTTAAGTTTAGACGTCACTTATTAACTGTCTTCGTTTGGGCATCCTTGCTCGGGGTCCTCTGGTGGACAGCTTTCAAAATAGAAATGTATTCCACGGGCACCCTATTCCTCAGCACAAAGACCCATGGGACTGAAATGCTGACAAAGTCAAAGATAGCCCTAACGCCCAGAGAGAGCGCGACAACAGATGACCTTTAGTAAACGTGATGGTGCTCAAGCAGTAAGCGATGGATCAGCATCCGCTGGGACCAGTTGGAATCCAGTTTATTATTCATGCCATCGAAGCTTAAGCAACGCAGATATTCCTAAGAAAATAACAGATACCGGGAGTTTCAAAACTACAGAGATTAGAATGATTCCTAAATGATTGGGAAGTTCTGTGGCAACGCCTTTTAAGAATGAGTAGAATCGTCGACTTATTTCAAAATGCAAGGAACGTCTTCTGCCTAGCTTCCAAGAAAAAAGACTACAATGCTCTCAGGAAGACCAATCGGCCATTCGTAAAAAGCACAGGGGGAATACCCTTTGTTTTCTGTGTTTGAGAGTTTGTGATTCTCGAGTCTTTGCTTGTGTCGATGGATCGTCCGATATAAGCCACACAGGGAGTATAGGAGTATTGCATTCATTAAAAACAGTCCGTGTTCAGCTAAACTAGGAGCGGGCGCACTGCCCAAGGGTCTAAGCTACGAGAAAAGTTGGTAACTGAAGTTCCAACGACCTCGCAGACTGCTTCACTCGCTAGTCTTCGTGGGGCGGTGATATGAATGCTTTGAACAGCTATCTGGAGTTGCCAGCAGCGGGAGCCTTCTTCATTCTGACAGCAGGTTCTGATCCCCAGGTTTAACAGTCAATGGGCAAATTGTTTTTCAAATGCTAGCGAATCTCATGGGGTGTATCACTGTTTTACCTTAGCGACTAACAGGCAACGAAATTTCAAAATCCGACTCATCTGGCAATGATGACGGAATCAAAACTGGTCACGAAAACATTCAATACGGATTCCTTAAGCTATTCTAAATTCCCCTAAAACATCAGGTGAAGGGGTAAATTACAGCGTCCGCGCCAGCATGATCTGATACGATTTCAGCACTAGGGTACATTCTGGTAGTCGGTATATGAATCTGCTCAAATCTGCTTACAGACCATTTGCCATCGGTTAGTGGTCAGACAAGCATGATTCGAGCTCTTAAATCCTAAATCCCAAGCATATTACAGGTCAAATTGACGTGTGATTAGAGCCAAGCTAAATGGACAAGCACGTGCGACAATCGAGCAGCTGTAGTGTAGTTGATGCTTCATCACTAGATGATCAATTCGAGACCATTCGTCTGTGGATGGGAAGGGGCAACAATTGACGGTACGTAATTTGGAGTGATGAAAGTTTGAGATTGTGGCCTGTTTGATGCAAGATTGTAGTAGACGGAGCGCATTCCATGCCCGTTATGACCCTCTGCATTGGAGTAGGGGAACCGAAAACTATGACCATGAAACTTAGTGACAAAGAACAAGCCAAGTGACACCAAGTTGCCATCTGCCACCCAAGTGGCCAGTCGATCTGGAGTTCGAATCTCTGCCAATTAATGGACTATAGACGCATACTTCATTTGACCACCTCCAGCCTATATTATTACAAACAAAGGGGCTACTGATACATTGCCTGTGTTATTACTAGCAGTAAACAAAACAGCTGACATACGGGATAAACGATTAGTAATAACAAAAATGACTGACTGTGGAATCACAATGAAGTAATCCCAATTTGCTCATTGTGAAACACGGCAGAAAAGGTGAGATTCACATACGCAAAACATTCATGGCCTTCCCTACTGGGAATGGTTAGGAGGTTCGCACTGTGAGTGAAAACATTTGGTCTAGTGACTTTTCGTCACTTTCACAGCAGATCCGGTATTTATGGTCAGACATCATCATACACCTTAGATCCAAATTTATTCTAGCTGTGTTATCAGACATACTGGAATTGTTTTTGACGGCAGCCAGTGGCCTATCGCTGACTTCCTAAGCTTGTTTATATCTTGCAGGTTCCTCATATTGGAATCATACCTTCCCAAAGTGATTTTGACTCCGGATGCAATTACGATTTAAGGAAGCGCAAGGGGAGTTCCTACCCAGGACTAAATGACCTAATCCATTGAACACAAATTGTTAGAAAACATCACACGGAAGCTCGAACGTCAAGAGCCCCTCACGAGAATGTAAACGGAACAGCTTTAGTGAGAATCAGATATCTGGCTTTCCCTCGCGGGAAGAGTGCACAACGCTACGATTTGCAGTGCTCCACTTCAAAGTTGTGAGACTCCTGAACACGCATTATCTTTTTTGCGGTTATCGCAGATCATTAGTTAGATGCATCCGTATTCCACGGACAATTCGTCTTTATACTTGGACACCTCAACTGCAATGCTGACAAGAATCTCGTTTGGATCTCAGGGGTGTGCGTAGATCCGGAGTCGAATTTAGGAATGGGAACCATAATTGACGAGACTTAGTTTATCTGGACGACACATCAATACACGGAAAGACATTGCGGAAGAACTAACAGGTTTCACGACGTGCATCTTGAGAACAGGATATGGCAAGGTTGTAAGAAAAACAAAGAGTCACCTTTTGCAGTCGCAAATCCTGTCCCTGAGTTACTTTATAGCGTAGTAGTTCATGTATACATGAACAAATCCTAGACTTATCAACTTCCTTCGACGGCTACAAATGAAATGAGATACTTCCTGGGATTGCCATCGTGAAAAAGCGACGATGTAAGAATTGTTTTATCTTCGAGTCACTTTATTGAATTATGTTTTCCGGTCACACTCATCATTCCGTATTTCATTGTAATCTGTCATGTATACACATATACATATCAATTTACTTTTATAACCACTAATCATGCATAAAAGCGCTGTAGATTTTGTTGTTACTTCACAACACCGCATAAGCTTGCGATTCTGGCCTTAACATTGAAAATATTCTCCGTGGTTAGAAGTTGGTGATGCTTGCTGTGTTGAGAGCAAATTCTTACTGGTTGAAAAAAGCAAGCTGTGCCAAACCGATATTTCTTGTCCTATTATATTCAATGCTGTTGTGAATTTATGCCTGCAAATCACATTAGTTTGAAAAAAAACAGTCACCTATAGCCACCTTCACCATCGCGACCACACTAGTGACAACAAGGTAAATCAGCAAATGGAACGTCCGCCGCGAGTGCCAAAGAACGGACACATTTTGCGACTGCCAAGTATTTGAGCGACTAATCGCTGTTATTACGCTATGTTGTTCGAAATTCGTGATTGCTCAGTTCATTCTGATCCATCTTGTACAAAAGGTATAAAAAATCAACCCCAAACTGTCAATCAGACGGCGCGGTTACGAAAAATCCCGGAATACAGGTAGGAACTAAGTTCTAAACCTACCTTGAATTCTTTTCCACGAACTTCCAATAAGGCAACCGCTTTCTCACAAGCTTCACCCTCAGACAGCGATGTGGCGACAGAACTGCCCGGTTGAACCACGTAAAAGTTCCTCGCCGTATTCCATTCGGCATCAATGCGACATTCATGCTCATGACCCCAAATGACCAAGTCCAAGAAGTCAGGCAAATAATTTTCTGGTAAATAACTTGTTGGTCCGTGCCGCACACGGTTTTGATGAAGAGCACACATAGAAAACCACTGATCTGCTTCTTCTGTTGGACGGAAAAATGTCACCTGACTGTTAGCAAACAACCGATGGACACGCTCTTCACGCATTGCACCCAACCCGTAAATGGCCAAATGAGTAGAACCCTTACGCATGAGCAAAGGCCGAATCTCGATACGTTCAACCGATGCGGTTTTTCCTATCAAATTGACCAATCCGGCAGAATGAAGCAAATCCGCCGCACACAAACCCCCAGGTCCACTGGGATCGTCGTGATTTCCGTGAATCGTGAACACCGGAATGGATACATTCAAATAAGGGCTCAGGTAATTAGCTTCCGGGAAAGCAGTGTTCGAAAACACTGTGACCGGATCGGAAAGCAGCTCAAAACGAGCCGGTTTTGTACCAAGACAGTAAGTCCGGAGCAAGCGGATTGCTTCGTGCAAAATACGCAATGACGGTCGACTCTCATGAAAAATATCACCGGCAAAAAAAATGAAATCTACATTATTCTTCTGGGCCAAGTATAAAATCTCTTCAAATGTGCGGCATGAATCCTGACCACGAATAGCATCTCTTTCGGCGTATCCGAGATGATTGTCAGTGGACACCAGTATACGAAATGTGTTCTCCGAATCGTCGGAATCCTTATCACCCATTATGCAGGCTCAATCCGAGGATAAAATAAATCCCATTGAGAACCTCAGAAGTTAATTGTCACTGAAAAGGAGAGCGGTTTGAATTTATATACATTTCACAACTACTTGTCAATAGTATGTGGGATTGATGTATTAATCGCTTGAGTGACTTTTTCACGGACTGTTTTTAAAGCACAAAACTAGGGTCATCGGGTCAACCGCTCAGTTTAGTGCAGTCTTTACGATCATTAAACTGCCCCGTACTCTAATTTCGATTGCTACCTAACAGCACCGTCTATTCACAACAGAAAAAATAAAACAAGAATTGGTGGAGGATCAACTATGGATAAAAAGAAGAGGACGGAGTTCGAATGCAAAACGCCACCGACTGGGACATTGAGTCATCTTATCCACTGTCTCCGAACGTCGCCCGGAGAGATCTCGCAGTGTATGTCAGACACCATCAATGACACAATCAGTAATAATGCCGTACTAAAAGCTCTTACCAATATCAGAAACCTGGGAAGCTATACAGTACCACGTCACCGACTGCGGATCGCCCCCAGCAGAAACGCGTGTAGATGGCCACTGATCGTAAATGCAAGCAAACATTCAATAATGAAAACTAAGACTCCGTGAGGGTTACTTTATCATATTCAAACTGACGAAAATCCAGTTGAATCAGAAAATATGGAGTGATTTTCGGGATGGTCAGGTCTCACCCGTGGTGAACTCAATTCTTACTCGATCAGGCAAACGAGCCAGACTGAACTTGGTGAGTTTCTATAACCAGCGACTATGCACCAATCGCGTCCATCACGACCATACATGATACCTGGATGGAACGAACTCAGTACGAACAAGGTGCTGTCGAATGGTGTGAGATAGGTTGGGCATTCTCAAAGTTCAGGTGGCTGTAGACGCATCAAAAAAATGGATAAAAGCGATTATCACCTGAAAGACTTCTTATGAGATGCAGTTCGATTACTTTATTTCTAGAGCATCTTCGCTATCGTCCTAAGATTAAGTGGAAAAGGAGATTTCGATTTTTTGGAGAGGTTCAGTCACAGT
Source organism: Fasciolopsis buskii (assembly GCA_008360955.1). NCBI lineage: Eukaryota > Metazoa > Platyhelminthes > Trematoda > Plagiorchiida > Fasciolidae > Fasciolopsis > Fasciolopsis buskii. Next base: position 269,648 of record LUCM01011376.1, read on the forward strand.
TCGTCAGGTACATGTGACGAATTCGAAGTACTCAATCGCAAGAGTTTTGACTTGATTTTAGGAATTACTCGTCATGAAGTGTCAATATACAACATACCACTGGAAACCAAAGCATCTTACAGATGTTCCATACTTGTTAGAAGCGTTCTCGAGCTTGAACGCGAACCCGGAATGAATAATTTTGAGTCGGACGACTTAGCGACTACGCCAACCGGATTGATTCTCAATGGCCCATCGAACATCAACACTTTGAACCATACAATTACTAAGGACTGAAAGAATGATGTGTCCATTAGAACTATGATGATACACCAGTTTGAAAGCAAGCATGGTGCCAACGCAACGACATGTAAACGGAACTTCACAGGTGGATAAATAATGGGGTGATAATAAACCACAACAAGACAACTGTTTTTTTTTGTTTTCGCCGTAAACGTGCTGTGGTCTTTTGGTTGTTTTCAGACTACTTTTGAGGAAAAAGAGTTCTACAGACAGGCCACACAATTACCGCCACTGATTTCGGTTCTCAGCCATATCTCTCAGCGTATCCAACCAACAGTAATCCACTTTTTATGGGCGCCAACCAGGAAGGCGGGAAGCACCAACCGAGGTCAAAGCCGAAGCCAACTTCTTCATACCATTATGCTAAGCCATAGCCTGACTGACATTTCGCTTCTTCGAACCTTCCCCCATAGACATAGACAACACGTGTCCAGGCCACCAAAGGCAACGTAAAAAGGTTATATCAGTCAGAGGATGACTGTCTGCACCGAATCCGCGACAACGCACCTCGTCATTGCTCATCCGATTTTATCACCAAACACGAGCGACGTTTCTAATGCATCAGTGGTCGAACACAGGAAGTCTCCGGACATCCCCAGCGTGGATAGGCCAAGCCTCGCAACCGTAAAACAAGGACGCTGCGAACTGTGGCATTGCACACCCTTCCCTTGAGGGAAAGTCGGACCTTATGGCGGAGCCACAACTGTCGCAGTTTCGCAAAAGCTTATCTGGCCTCCGCAATTCGTGATGTAACCTCGTCCCCAACACCTCCGTCAGGTGTGATTAGGATCCCAAGGCAACTGAAATTATTGACCGATCACCTTAAGGGATGAGTGCGGGCGCAGGCTCCTGCCAGTCCTGAAGAAGTACCTTGCATTTTGAAGGTACAAAGCACATACCGTACTTAGAAACCTCAATCGCCAAGCGGCCCAACGCGCGTTAATTTGCCTGTGTACCGTGGCTCAGCAACGCAATACCATCGGCATACGCTAAGTAAACAAATCTGTTACCTGGGAGGAGTTCAGCTCCACCGTCTAAAAGATCGGATAAAGAGCTCTGCAGAACATCCCAAATGACAGTTGAAAGGAAATAGGGACATAAGGCATCTTGGTAGTACTCCACTTGACGAAGGGTAGCGAAAGATGGCCATAGGCCGTAGCCCGACCCGACGTATGACGGTACAACTCTTTGAGGATTCACAAGTACGTCTCAGATACTCCATTTCTCAACAGTGGCATAGTACAGACCTATTAAAGAATGTTCAAGAACATGATGACCACTGGAAAGTAAAACGGTGCTCTAACTGCTGTCGGAGGGTGAAGATTTAATCGATTCATTCACGACCAGCGCGAAACCCAGCCTGTTACTCACGAGTTTGCTTTTCACCTTAGCCCCAGTTGGTGGATCTGTTGTAACAGGTCACCGGACGCATGCCGGAATAGCTGCCGCTGAGGGCCGGCTAAATTATGCTGAAATTGCTCCGCCAGGTGTACAAGAGGTCGCTGAGGATTGTGGATAGGCGATCGTCAGCTTCACACATCGTTCTGCTCACACCCAATGCTCTCTTACCGGTAGCTCGGATGAGGTGAAAAAGTATGAGAATTTCCCATGGCGGCGGCATGTTCCATCTCCAAAGATGGCTGAAACCACCAGATCTCGCGATCCTTACACAAGCTTGCGTTACGAGCCGTGCTTCGTCATACTCGCTACCAGCCGGGATGGACTGGCGTGCATCAAGAAAGCACATAGACTCAGCAGAAATCCAGGGTGTCACAACGCGACGGGTCAGGCCATAATTCACCAAGCCGGCAAAATGCAAGGCATTCTTGATAAGTGACCAGAAGGCATTGATGTTTTGAAGTGGGAGCAATCCAGGCTTTTCGGCCAGAGTTCTTCGAAAGATTGATGGGCGAGTCGGATAAGATAGCTTGTCGCAATCTAACCGATGTTACAGCATGCGTTTTGAGAGCCAAAGCACATGGATAGTTTATTGCAAACTAGTGCGTGGTCGGAGTAGAGGAGTGCACCAGTACAACCAGTAGTCTTGCAGACACCCGCTATTTGTAGCTACCAACGATATGGTCGATTTGGATCCACCGCTGACTCAAAGAGGGCGGGTGCCAGGTAATAGAAAGTGCACTTGACTGCATCTGGGCTGCGATCTGTGGATGAGAGTTGAGACAACAAACTAATTGCGTCTACCAAAGTGACGACTGTTAAATTTACATAAACCTTTAAGTTCCACTGCACATAACCACTATCGACTGGGATCCAGTCAAGTAGTGCAGCCTCAGCTCTCTCACTGAGAGCCACACTAACGCCAGCAACGCCAGAAGCCGCAGTCTCAGGATCCCCAGAAAAACGCAAATGAAACTTGACAGAAGGACTAGATGGGAATTTCAGTTGGATAAAAGCTGGAGTCTTGAGTGTGAACCTCTTGGGTACAACACACGTAGATGGCTAGGGTCTCCAGTGCACGGGCTAAATACCCCCGTTGACCTACGCCCATCAGTGTTCGTACATTGAACGGACATCAAGGATGAAAAAGTACACCAGCCGGAGGAAGCGGGTTCGGTGAGATTTAGATGCTAAGGGAGAACGCGAGAGAATAGAAACAGGACTTATTCCAGTGACTACCACTAGCACGGCCGACTACAGTTCATTAAAACTCGTGGAGTCTTTCGCGCCAAGTAGTTATTTTTGTGATAGATCACTGCATGATGACAGAACAGAGGCTCATCCAAAAAATATTATGCGGCTTGCCACCTTTTGAGTGACTCAACAAACCACTCGTGGAAAGACAGTCTTCTCTGATGCCATCTTCCAATGCAGTACCAAGGTGGAATTTAAAAAGACGGTCGGCTTAGGGTACGTCTTCTAGACGTACTAACAAACACTTATCATGCTAACTTTCATGCACGAATATGAGGATTTGCTTGGGCAACATTCCATAAAATGACTTCATTTTTTCAGTTGACAGTTTTGATAATTAGGGAAGGGCCCTTCATTTCAGCTCACTTTTTACAACCGATAACCCTGCAACGACGTGCTCTACCTTTTATTGCTACTTGGTGGCACTGATTAACAATGAAAGGAATATGAAAATGTTATCAGGCAAAAAGGCTGCATAGACAGAATCATTTCGAAAACACGAGCTATTGACTGCAGCGGTCATTCCAAAAACGTTAGAGGTTTAAATCCCAAATCAGCCAGTCACTTTGGGGACGAATGACAACCTCCCCCCGTTACTCGGTTCGTTACCGTACCTGACTTACTGAGCCTTGAAGTGATTATGCAGCAGTCCAAGATGCCGGGTCATGGTTGCCTTTTCCTTCTCCCTTGTGTAGCGGACCCTAGAGGCTATGAACATACTTCCTACACAAGACAAGCGTGCTAGAACATGTCAAAAATTATGACCTAAAATCCGAATATGCCACTGGAGGACCCTCGAGAATCTCAACTCAGCAATATAACTGGACCTTTGCCGAGCAATCCATCTGTAAGTTTTCACACTTTTCCGCCGCATTATGGGCTGACCACACTGAACCATCTTTCAGCCTGCCTCACAGAGCAGTGTACACTGAGGCAATCGATTTGCGGGCGCTCGTAACACTTTCCAGTGGCCTTACTCTGTTCAAAATCCATAGACGTTCGTCTGATCGACTATTACGACTCACTAACCTGAGCCGAAAAGTGGCACTGCTAGCACAATTATTTAAACATACTCTAGCACTGCTAAGAAAGAAACCGATTGTCGAACACTGACAGTTTTCACACTCTTGCTCTCAATGGCCATGTTTCTGAGCCGCATAAAAGAACTAATAGTGTAGCTGTTTTGAAAAGTTGAACTTTATTGGATGAGTTGACAGCATTTTACTCGATATACGATCACCAGCTGAGATGCAACTGCCCAAATTGAAAAACCTATTTGGCCTAACCCATCTCCCGTAAGAACAAGTTTCGGCTTCGATCCAATCCGATCCTGAGACACCAAACACATCCATACTAACATTCACAGGGTCGGCAGCCTACTTAGGGCTTCACTCAGAAGCACACATCATCCGCCTGTTCTAAGTCAAACAGTTTTCTGTCTGCGTAAATGTAAATGCCACCAATATGACACGAGCACACGGCGATATCCACTACCATATTACCTCAAAAAATGAAAAAGTCAAGTCAGGTCAAATGCACAAAGGGGTAACACTGCCGAAAACCACTTCTCCGAGTAGACTCGAGTGAAACGCTGCCTCTGGCACGACCTCAGTTTCAGCTGTTCGAACAGAGGTTGAGAAAGTCAAACGAATTTATCTGGCATAGCCTTGGGTGGGCGGCAGCACCACGAAACTGCACGATCGACTGAGTCGAATTCCGCTTGAAGATCGAGAAAGACAGAGACTGTGGGTCCACGAAACGTACATCTGTATTCCAGGATCGCTCACAAAACAACCCCGACTGCATCGAAAACCGGATTGGTTCTTACGCGCATATTTTCTGCAGGACTAAGTAATCGGTCGAGAACGATGCCCGCGAGTAGTCTGGTTGCGAATCTTACCAAACTAATTGCTCTGTGATTTTTATATAAGAACCTACCACGCATTCAGACACGACCTTATAAACCAGTTCTCTAGGTTGGTCACAAAAGTTGTTTTTAAACTGCGATGAATAAAACATCGCCACCGTCCTTGGGAAAAGATGAAGACAGCACATTTGGCCCACCTTCATTATGCCTTCCCAAAAACCTATTTCCCCGATAGGTTCTATTTCTGATGGCAGACTAGTATCTACTTGTATTATTTCACCTGCATACATAAATGGAAGGTTTATTATGGCAATCAGGCAAACAAACTGTTCACTAAAATCCTCTGCCAACCCTCCACCTGACGTTCCAGAGAGCGAATCGGCAGGAAGGATGCTGAAGGAAATTGGATTGTCCAAATTTCGCCATTAAAAGTTTTTTGAATTCATATATAGAGCTGACAACGATGAAAGGTTTTTTAAAGATATTAAGGAGAATGGAGACCTTTCTCGAGCTGGTATTTCCACGATGCATATGGAAATTACCCGAAGACCTGAAGTTTTTGCTGCTCCTGGTGGAAGCACAGTTTCACTTCGCCGAATCGCCAGCTAATTGACGAAGTTTGCAAACTGAGTAGGACTTTCATCACATATGCTTCCTTTTCGGCCCAAGCACGATCCAAACCCCGGTTGTGAATCACAGTGTCCCTTCAGATCCTACCGAAATCGGCAAACATGGGTACAGAACCACAAGCTAAACCGATGAAAGTCAGAACTCAGCACAAGCACCCAATTAACCATCGTCGATTTTTGCAATTGTATTACTGGCTTAAACTATAGGACTACGTCGTTAAGCCGAAGCAGCGTCGAAAACTTCAACTTACAACATCAAAAGATAACTGAACTAATGTTCGTCAAAGTAGTGCAACCTTCAGCACTGGTAAACCACTTAGTAACAAAAATGGAACTACCGTGTTGCATTTTTGCAGATGTGAAGGTTACCGAATTAGGGAACTGAGAAGAGTTGACAAGGGATCCTGAAAGAGTGGTTACAAAGTGGGATATACCATTAAGTGAAGATAAAAGTCATCTGCTTATCAGGGTATCAGAAGCATTGACTGCAGTGGGAGAAAACGGAGTGTTCGAGATCAATACAAGGAACCGGGGATAATTACGACTGCGGACCATAAGAAGGCAGAACAACGTAAAACTAGCTCCCAAAAGGCAATGAGGGCGCCCTTTAGGGTAGGATTCACAGTGTCTTGCATGAAACCGGTGTTCATTCCTCCGTACAAGGTAAGGGCCACATTCAGGCTGTTGCATACAACCAGGGGCGTCAATACCCAAAAATGGCGTGGCTTACTCCCAGGGTTCAACGACCAGCTAGTAAAGTGACTGATGGATAGAAAAGTGAATAGTAAAAAAACTCATCTGTACTCAGTGGAAGAGCGTAGGACGGGAGTGATACGCTTGAAACGTTCAAAATCCTGAAGTGCTTAACCAGTGTAAACCCCGAACAGAACGCGAAGCGGCGGTGCAAAATTGCAGCAAGCACGTTCCAAGTTAAATAAGGTGGGAGGTAGAGGAGACTACCAGCAGAAATCGCAAGCGCGGGGGACGTAGACGCACCTAAGACATTGCTGGATACATACTTATGAAGTATTATCAGTTTCGACGATTCACCGTTCATCTTTCATGTTATTAAGCAGAAGAGAGCATTTCGTGTAAGCCTCTTCGTTTTGACTCTGTGGGAGGTCGCTTCAGAAAGAAGTAGTCAGCCACAGTGGTTTCAGATATTTGTCAAGACGGAGCTTAAAACAAGTACCGCCCGTCGGTAAGGCATTCCATATATTGAACATTCCGTGAAAGACGATAAACCAAGCCTTTGGCATAGGCGGTAGGTTACTGAAGTGAATAGGGCGGCTTTTAGGACTTACCGCCTCTGCGTTAAAGGTAATTCGAGCTCGGGGCGGTCATTGGTGGTGCCCCAGGGCTCGGTACTCAGCCCACTGCTGTTTTTGTTGTTCCGACATGATTTAGCTACGACTCTGCAGTCTCCCAACCTTTTCTTCGTGGACGACGTGCAACTAGTCGGGTCTTCTGGACAAGACGCTCTAAGCAGTGATATCGTCTCGGTATTAAACCGAGCAAAAAATGGGATCTACTGCTTAACGCAGGGAAAAGCCATATGCTTCCGGGAGACACAGAGGACATTACAATATCACAAGCAGAGTCTTTTCATCATAAATGTAGTAAGCAAAAAAGAGGACCTTAGGATCCATGTTATTTCGGATCTCAAATGGAGCGACCAGTGCGCTGCAGCTGCAAAAAAAGCCAGGGGAGAGCTTTTTATACTGAGGTCGACATTGTCGTGCCGAGATGCAGATTTTCACTTTTTGGTAGACCTCACTCAGAATACTATACTCAGCCTTTGTCCCCATTCTCTCAAAAGATGTGGCTGTCGGATACAGTGCAGCCGCTAGCTACACACTGACTGCATGTCAAAAACAGAAGACTTATGATCTTCAATTGCATCCATACAAGACACGACCTGAAATCAGATCAGTTTCCAGGACTTGGGCTTTAGGCAGATGCACCGTCCAGCCTCTTGTAATTGAGGCTCGCCAGGTCTTCAAGTGTTGCAACAAAAGACAAAAGTTAGTCCTCTCAGTGGGCGCTGCCGATTACGGTGGTTTACACCAGATAGCCGGTCATCTAGCCATCCGTTATGCAATCGTTTACACGCATTTCTACGTTCCAATTTGAGTTTTATGGCAAACCTCGCTGTCGACAACCCTAGCACGACCTTTGGCCTCAGCCGACCCTTCACATATCAGACTTCTTCCAACAGAAGAGGCAGTGTGGGCTTCTGGGGCAGCCGCGTCCGACTGGGAAACAGCTTAATGCGGACTAGAATACCATACGCATGATCTAACTGCGGTCCAGAACTGATTCCCTATGTTATCATAGGTTAACTGGTGAGAGCCTCGGCATTGGTCAGGAGGTAGCACAGCATCACAACTCATTACTCACTCGTACAGTGGCTTACTGAATTTCGTTACAGTCATCATTTTAGAATTTTTACGCCTACTGGAATATTTCATCTTGCTTTCCTCGTACTCCCTTCCCTTGCCATTTCATTCTTTCTCCCTCTATTTTTTCCCTCCCTTTCGTTTCTTTCCACTATTCTGTTCCATATTCCTAATTTACTGCTTTAGTTTTTTACCCTGTGCTATTTCCTGCCCTGCTCCTTTTCGTCAGATGTTATGGCTTTACCTTAGGATATCGGTACAGCTGAAACCGAACAGAAAGAGAGAGAGCATGGGTCAACACCCACGCTTAGGTAAACATTGACCCTCCGAGTGCGCTCTCTAGATTAGGTCGGTCGTCAGCCTTTGATGCCGCCACGGGACGATGTACCAATTGCTTCCATCCTTTTTAATGTGTCTAGGAGTTAGATGTGTGTTGGCCTGCTTCTGCCGTCCCCTCCAGTACTTTTTAGGGAGTTCACTTTCCTCCTTATTTTCAGGTCTGGTTGGCACCACTCCACCATCGCGGTACCTGGAGCCCATGATCGTTGAAAATTGGCGAACACCGGACATGACTCAAACCCTACAACACTCCCGACCTCTACAAGCCTGAAGGAGATGGCTTCTCTTAAGATCTCAATAGCATTCCACTGGGAAATTTCTGGGTTGACTTATTACTGCGTGATATACCGCCCATCATTACATTTGCTTTTTAATCGTTTTGAGGGGGCTGGCAGCTACTGTACTGTGTTTATGCCGCGATGCAAAACAGGGCGAGCATGCTGGCTTTGCCCTTCCTTCTTTGGCCAGCCCTTCAGTCTATCAACCCGTCGTTCAGGGGAGCTCTCGGTTGACGGGAGCCTCATTAGGGCCTTATTCTGCAAGTCCAGTTATCCTCCTGTTGACCCATTGTCTACTCTCCATCCCGTTCCGCACAGTAGTCATTTATTACGCAAACCTCTGGACACATCCGAGGGTCTTAGAGTGATTACTTATCCAGAACGACTAAATCGAATTTCTTGGTAAGTCAGGTCATGGGGAATCGCTGCGCCCATTATTCCAGTGAGCATCCAGGTTTATCTTGAAATGCTCTACGTTTCCAGCCTCCAACACGGACATCGGCCGACTATTCCTTCGAATGACTGTCCTCAGCCCAAAGAAGCTGGCCGTACCACATCTTTCTTTTGAGTTCGAATTCGTGGCCTTGGGGTCTATCGGTGACGTTTCTATGAAACCCCTCAATCCCCCCAGGACCTGACAGTCCCCTCACGACTCAGATTTTCGATCATACCCTCCTTTCCCTTCTATTCTACAGGGGAAATAGCCTTGGGGCCTGTATCGGTTACTTGTGGGTAAGCGAAAATCCTCGTGGACCGCCATTGTACATTTTCCAGTATTGCCTTGTTGCTACTTAGTGATGGATACCATAAGTGAATGGCATATTCTAGATGTGGCCCTGCATAGACCCCATAAAGGGGCGGTAAGTCCTCTCGTTTTCTTGATCACGACGCTCTTTGCAGCTGCAATAGGACCCTATTGGCTCTTTTAGCCAATTTCATACAATGCATTCGGGGTTTGAAGCCTATTGTCATGAGGACTGCAAGGTTCTTGACCATGGCAATTCTCTCTATGGCTGTGGAGTTACCATTAACACTTAGTATTCTGCGCCTTCCACTGTGACCATCGTGCGTCAGCAGGCAGCACTTCGTGGAAACTGTCATTCTACGCACCATTTGTTCACCCTATCTAGGTTATGCTGCACCCACCCGTCCCGGGGTCGCCCGTCAGATCCAGGTCGTTCGCAAACATCAAGTGCGGATTTTGACTGCACGTAGATGAACTGGGCTTTAGGGGGCCACTTTGGCCCGTGAGCTAACCCCTACTCAAACATTTTCCGCGAGTTAAGTTGCACTACTGTAGCTATATCCCGAGTCTTTAGATAGTTCAGTGGTCTATATAGCCCCCCGATATAACGGTATCGTCTTTGTGCCCTGGCTTTTCTTATCTGAGATCTCTTCGAGTCTGCCTCACGCCTTGCGCCTTATTCGCACGTGTCAAGAGGTTCGATGTGACTGTACCTTGTTTGCCCTCAATGCCATTCTATTGCTTCCTATGTGTGATCCCATATAATTGATTGGGGGTCTTCTGACTTCATCTACTAGGCTTATCCAGCGGTGTGCATCACACCATTGTTAGACTTAATCTCAATACTACAATAAGAAAACTGGTAAGAGCCTGAGCCCCGTGAGCGCATCAGCTAGAATCAACACAGACAACCAAATTCTTTACGATATTTCACAACTTGCTAGTTAAACCAGCGAGGCAAAGCGCAAGACGCGCACAACAGAATGGGTACTATTTCGGGATTACCGTTAGGCGCACAACAACCCTCAGCTTCTTAGTTTCCAGTCCGATTTCAGGACTTCTCGGCGAGACGCTTGATCGTCCAGGTTCCTGCATCAAAAGCAGGACAGTGGAATCCATCTTCAGTTTCTATGATGAAACTGTGAACCGTGTATATGAGTCCAGCTTTCACTTCATAAATTTCAAAGGCGAAGAATAGTGGGATGCATTCTCCTCGACCATCCCACTCAGCCCTAGAAGTCACACCGTCTTTCCCGAACACATGTAACCGTTGATTGTCTAGCTTCCTTTTGAATTCACGCATTAACCGCACCACTTCTTCTGGCAGCTTGTTTCAGCCATCCGCCACTCGTGTGGTGAAAGATTAGACTCTCAGCCCTGCAGATGCACGCTCTCTCACAATGGTTTACCCGTCTTATTTCAACTTTTCAATCTCCATTATTTGGAACAGGGCGCCACGGTGGACCCGGTCCTCTATCAGCTTTTTAACGATCTTGAGGACCCTTATTTATTTTCTTTTTTCCCACGTATTTCCATAGTATACAAGTCGGCTGCCTACAGCCTTTGCTCGTAACCTATTTGCCTCTTCTGTCCGAACCTGCGTGTAAAAACAGACCAAACCCGCGCTCGAATTCTTATATCGCTCATTAAATACGGTCTCACTGTCTGGACACAATGCTCTAAATACGGTCAGGCAACCGCCTTGATCAGCGACAGAGGTCTGGGCCTCCTTCCATGCCGGTCTAATGTAGACCATGCCTTCTTTACTGATTTCTGTCAATGCAGACTGGGTTCGAAGTTCGCACTCACTAACAGCCAGAGGTCTCAGGCTTGCTGTGTTTGGTTCAATGCAACCTAATTCTTTGGTGGACTCATGGGGTGATCGGGATTATCCTTCCTTGAGCAGCGGGTTCTTGCTCAAGTTTAGCGGAAGACTCCACCTTACCGACCAGTGACGCTCTGGCCAGATCCCTCTGGATGTCTTCAGTGTTTGCTGTGCCTGATAATTCGATGTCGTCCGCAAGCATAAGTCACGGATTTCCCAACTCTTTGACTATCTCACTGACATACTTCCGAAAGAGCAGTGGCAGTAGGGCAGAGCCCTGAGGCAACCTGCTAAATAGCAGCCCTGTCTGTTAGATGCCGTCTCGACTCCTACGCTAACGTTTTGCAGTCTTGACGTACTGATATATTACACAGGTTTGGGGCCAATATGCTCTTTTGGGCGGGACAGAACATGGAAAAAGGAGACGATATCTACTGAGTGACAACTGAGGATGCTCACAGTATTGACAGCGAGAAACTGGGTGAGCTGCTTGAATTTAATTAGAGGCGGTATAATTGCTTTATGCTGACGTATCGTAGGACTACCGGGGAAATTAGTCCGTCAGTTCCAGGCTGGTGTCCACTGTTCTCTTGAAAATAGATTTGCCACCTTTTTTTACGGTTTCTCCAGGAAGAGCTTTCCATTGGAACAACACGTTATGGGTAATAAAAATGGCCCTCATGAATGTATGAGGCCTGGCTTCGAAAACATTTCTTGAGTGTCCCCTTAGTGACGAGGAGAGGCAGAAATCAAAGCAGATATGCACCTGGCTTGCTGCAAAGAGATAAAGAACTGGCGGGATATTACCTCGTATAGAGGTTGAGCTTTGAGGGATGAAAGGATTAAAGCGAGTTGGTGAACCTAAAATGAAGTTTGTTAGCGGACCACTGAACATTTTATATCGCTTCCTGCGCTCCAACGAAGCCAATACGCACTATTCGACCCCCACGTTTTAGTGGTGGGCGAATAAAGGTTTCCAACCTTGTGAATTCGTCAAATGACATGTGCGTGAGAGAACTGCGGATCAGGTTCTATGCACAGGACGCCGTAGTGTCTGTAATCTGGTGGTGATGGGATGAAGAAAGGTTAGTGTCTGGCCAGCACACTAACACTTTGTGACGATGGACTCTGCCAAAGTAGGTAGCCCAACTGATGGTGAACCTATGTCGACCTGTTCTGCCAAGGGCCGTGCTGAAGCACCCATCGTTGTTAACAGGAAGGCCCTGGTCTCTACACCATTTCTTGGCATTGTAAACGAATTACCGTAACTCCTCATGGTTGAGGATAAAGAGGGCCATGTCGTCCGCTATGTGGCAATGCTGAGGGGGAGGATTTGAGCGGGGTCAATAATGTGCGTTAGAAGGGAAAGAGGCTTGGAGCTGGACAATGTGCTGTTGCCGCAGTGACTGCTGTTGGCTGTGAGGAGCAGTCCCCTGACTTCACCGTAAAGTATCGACCGGTTAGAAGCTGCTTAGGACTTCTAGCTGGGAAACCAATGGCAACACAGCCTTGAATCCTATGAAGAAGTAGAATGCGCGTAATCCTATCGAATGTCGAGAAAGACGGTGTAAGAAATGTGATCGTCGTCGTAATTCATTGTTAGGCTGTCCATCGCGGCTGGCATATTAGAGATGCGGGATCCGTCAGAAAAGAGACCATATTGGGAAGTGTTCAAAATTTTTGAACGCCGGCGCCGGGACAAACCATCTTTCGGAATGTATCCAAACAATGCTCGGATGTCGATTGGACTAACTGATTGATAGCTGTGTGGGAGAGCTTCTGGCTACAAATCTTGAAATTGGGTGCCATCTTCCAGCACTTGGGAAGACCCCACTATCGCCACATCGTCGCAAGAAGAAAATATAAGGCCTTATCGTATCCGCTGTTTATTTTGGGCTACGAGATGGACTGAGTAAGGGCCCATGCAGCAGTATAGGCTCAGACTCCGGAATCCCTAAGAAAGCGCCGTCATAAAAACGGCAATGTGATTCTGTTTGCTGCGGCTGTGGCGCAGAGTTAGGGATGGACGGGTTGGGTTGGTAGCTGCAGAAGTGTCAGCTGAAATCTTCCGCCAGATTAAGAAGGATACAGAGGGAGTAACTTCAGTAGCCTTATGGGCTAGCGGGGTAAGCGGCGTATCTTTCGGTCAGCCCATGTATGAAAGAAACAGGATTGATAAGAAGATCTATTGTAAGAATAGCCTTGTGCTTGCTCATTGAATGCCGCCTTATTTTGGAAGTTTTCAGTGCATTGTTTATGATTTGTTAGGTGGCATCTGGCGAACGGGCGACATCTTTCTTCTCAGAGCCGCCTAACGGTTCTGGAGAGTTGTTGTCTCCCATGACGTGAGTTTCTGATTCCGTGGATGAATTGCCTCTCCGCTCTTGGGTTGGGCTCTTCAAGTATGTCAGCCATGGTTCCCAAAGGGAGTCCGTGCTCCACGACAATCTGTTCGGAAAAAGGGAAGCTTTCATTGAGTTCTCATGAAGGACCTAATCATCCTTGACTCTGGAAGGAAGGATGCCATCTGACAGCAAAATCAAACCATGGAAGCAGTCGGCCGCCATTACCATCTGGTGCTGGACGTCTGGCCAGGTAGATTTATTGTTGTGCGCTGGCGATAACCAAAACGAGTTAGGGAAAGGGAGTCTTTTATTCAGCGTGTTGCGTCTATGAGCTCAGGAGACTAACATAAGCAAGCAGTTTTCCGAATACCATGGGATTTGCCTCTGATCGTGACCAGTCGGTGCTCGGTGAGTTGAAGTTGCATGCCACCCAAAAACGGGCGAACCTTTAAAACTTCCTGAGGAATCTGGGGTGTTAAGTGATTATATCTGTGCGACGGATGCAGGCTGGAGAGCGAAAGACTAACTCCAGCAGGAGTTTTTGTCAACTTTAAGAGGAAAAGGATAACCTACGGCTGTCGACAAGTTTTGATAGAGGTACTTCGATTATTGTCCGGTAGTTGTGCATCCAGGGATATGGATGACTGAGTCCAGAATAACCGATGTTGGGAAAGTTCCTGTGAGCGCCATGATATAGCGATTTTTGTCAAAAGCTGCCTGCCGGATTTCTGGGAATTTTTGGAAAAGACATATGCACTAAAAATGTGGACAACTGAGTACATACTCAGGAGCCAGTGCACCAATCCTGCTTTCTGCTTGTTTGTTGAGTTGCTCCTGTCCTGAGGACGGTTTATATCTGCTGCCGTCCGAAGACGAAGATGAGGATTTTCACGATTTCTCCTAAATAGCCCGTTTTCCACCTTCAGACCTCTGTGCCGAAGAACCTTTTTGTCCAAGGTAGCTTTGATCCTAGCCGGATCAGTCTCGTGTAACTTACCATTGACAAGACCTTCGCAAGGCTGTGCCAATGTGCTTTGAACATTTTTTACTTGTCGAGTGAAGCTTACTCTTATCTAGCTTTGCCCGTTTTGGCATTTCTATGTGTAGTCTACTACTGGGTGTTCTGGCCGTAGCCAAATAGGCAGTGTCCTTCCCGGGAGAGGGCAGTGAAACGTCAAGTGTTCAAAGTGGGTTTTTATAACGGTAAAGGGGGCATCTAATTTGGGACTTTTGCATATGACGCTCGTGTGGGCCTTCTTTGGGGCAGACGGGGTGGAGCGGTTTGTCTGCTGCAGTCCGTCTAACCATTTTGTTTATCCCACCAGCTTTTTGCAGAGATAATTTTCCATAAGGAGGCTGGATAGCTCATTATGTTCGTGTTATTCCCTGCTAGCAATAAGCATTAGTCTCTGATGAACAAATGGAGGCTGAGGCAGTTGAATACCTCCGCATATAAATATGTACATTTTGGATGGGACGCTTTTGATGTAAATCTTAGCTGGATCATCTGCATTCTACTCCGATATTCTACAAGCCTGTCCTGCCGATCTTGCGGTTGTTAAAGGCTTCCTATTAACATATTTTGAAGGGTCAGCTTTTTCATTAGGAAGCTCTATTGCCTCCTAAAGCTCAGATATTTCCATTGGATGCATTTCTACTTCTGGCCTAACACCTTGAGCTTGCATACGATCCTCTGGGACAGCACCACCTTGGCGTGCAAAGGCGAGAGATAGGATGAAAAGTCTTCTTTTCCAGTGTTGGAAAGTTGTTGCCTTTGGGAGGCATAAATTGAGTCACTGAAACGCGAACCTATTTAGTGTACGCAAAAGTCTATACAATGCAGTAAAATAAATGGCGAATTGGAGCCCATAGTCCGTAGACCCAAGTATCCATGTACTAAAACTGAACAGTAGGGATGAATTTTCCAAGTGAGAATCTGGGCGAATAATCATAGCAGCATTTACCCCGCAAGATCTCTCTGGATAATGAATTGTGACTGAAGTTGCTCACGGACATGAACTATCTTCGTTCCGACAGGAGTCGTTGAGCGGAAATAGAGGAGAAGCCGGGTATACGGGATTGGCATTATGCTCACGAGATACCTCAGTACTTCACGACCACTGAGGGGAGTCATGTTACAACATAAGCGCTGAAAACTTGCTGAACAGGCAAGCCGAACAAAAACGCGACAATTAACATGCTGCAAGAAATCAGACGGACAAGCTTGTAATCTCAAAGAAAACATCTAACAACTGTTGAAGCACAATGAGAAGGGATTGACAGTCAAAACCTTAGCTGTACGTTCTTCTTTGCGTTCTTCCGTGCTGTGGCTTACTCATGCACGCCAAACGCCTCACGAGGAAGGCGGGCAATTATTTACGCCCGGAGAATACGTGCATTGTTTTAGTCCCAGTAACTCATCTGATCCCGTTTTTCACGGAAAAGTGAAGGTCACATCAGGCAGTCAGTTCCATAGGGACACCATTCTGCTGGAAAAGAATTCCCCCCAGCATTATTTCTAAGTTGGATCTTCTAATCCATTTTGAAGTGCCTCCAAGTTTTTCAAGGCTCCAGTGCATGAATAATCGTTTCGCGAGCCAGAAATAAGCCCTCAGCCTTTCGCCCTGTTTTAAGCGGCCAGAGACACAAAATTGTTATTTGCCATAAATATGACATATCATAGACACCACAGACCAGCTTCGTGGCTTCGCTTTGCACATGTATCAGCAGGCCTTGGTTTCCACTCAGGCTAAACATATTTTGGTCTAGAACCCTAAACTCTTCCGATGGTATGCATAAGGATTTAATTATTACCTTCCGCGGCCACTTCTCTCCCAAATGCACATTTCGCGCACTATGTCAGTGCACGCGCAGCTACCGACAGAATTCTTCAGTGCACGCCCGAGTTCGAACTCAGTACTTTGTTGGATGCCACATGCTGGAAGTCCCCTCCGTCTGTTCTATACTCATACTCATTTCAAACCGATGCCGATCATTCAAAGAGCGAAGTTTCCCCTTTAATAAATTTATCAACCCTTTCTTTTTTCTTGCGAACTCATCAGAATTGGTGTCGCTTTTAGCCAAAGCATTTGTAGTTTTGTTCCTCGCATATATTGGTCTATTAGACAAAGATGCAATTTTATTCTAGTTCTGATTTTCTCACCATAATATTTCAATGCCTCTAGCATGCAATAGAAACATGAGCGTGAGTCCAGGAACAACGCGAAACGCTTCAACCTAGCAGATTTTGTTTAGGAAAACCCCAAGGCTTTCACAAGTGTTCCCGAGTTTCGCCTCGAATGGAAATGCGAAACACGCGAGCGGTCAAAATAAAGCAAGTCTCTTATTAGCTACGCTTAAAATCATGATTACACGAATCGTCGATATCATATTGCAACTATCTACAAAAAAGCAATTGAATTTTCCCGTGACATACTAAACAGGCGGCCTGCAAAGTCCAAATATAAAAGTGTCTAACAGATTCTCTTAAA
The DNA here is from genome assembly GCA_008360955.1 of Fasciolopsis buskii. Taxonomy (NCBI): domain Eukaryota; kingdom Metazoa; phylum Platyhelminthes; class Trematoda; order Plagiorchiida; family Fasciolidae; genus Fasciolopsis; species Fasciolopsis buskii. The sequence continues at coordinate 286,500 of LUCM01011376.1, forward strand.
GATATTTACGAAAGTGACACCATCTGCGCTTCTGAGGACAGTAAGGTCGTTATTTGTACCGACCTCCATGAGTGATACTGTTTCCTACATACTATGACTGCAAAGTCTGTCGCCATAAACCCAAATCATCTTACCTACGTTCTTACGGGGTCAGGACATTCAGGGATGTGCTGAGGGTGCAGACAGAGATTTAGAACAGACGCAGGCTTTCATCGCGTGTAGTCCACCTGTCCCCCGGCTCATTTGGACCGGGATGTTGGCCGTCAGCCGGAGCCTAGTGGCTACAACTCTAGCATTCATATGTTGACACAAACGGCACGACCTTGATGCAGTGAGATCAGCTAAACGAAGCCACTTGCACTGGCCTCTGTTAACGAAGTGCGGTCGGCAGCCGGTGCACGAAACAGCAACTTATACCCAAGTCGGCGGTAATGTTATGCTTCGTCCAATGCCATTTAGGCTCCTAGCCGAACAATCCCTGATTTTCACAGCACTCAGGAAACCTTTAGGCCGGCTGGTGTTGATAGTCACCTCTAACGGAGGCACAAGCTGTTCTCGGCTACCGGAAACCTGCTTCGTACAGCTGGGACATTTCGAATGGTTAGTGCACTTGCAACGATGGCTTATAGCGCAATGTGCCCAGTCAATGCGGCAGCCAACAAATTTGCTCAAAGATAAAGCCAGGAAATTATTTTCCATGAAGAGATTCTTTCGTGAGCCTAAACAGAGGCATAAGCAGTAGAGCATCCTTGTAATTCCCTCACTTATTACCTTTCATAGCAAAGGTAAATAACGCCTGAGTCACACCCATGTGTGCTGTATTGCGTGACTGCGAAGCAGAGGCTTTATAGTCGGTGGACGTTCTTATACACAAACGGCACCCCACAGGGGCCATACATCTTACCTTGGGCCGCAAACACAATGATCTGACCCGCCATTCGACACTTTAGGCTTTTAGTAGAAAATCGCAAGATCACAATCTAGACCAACGAGAAACCAGTTCAACACGCTGTGCGCTAACAGAGGGAATATGGGCACTCCGATTAAATTACTCATTCGCGGTAGACTTGCGTCACACCCAAGTGTCGCCAACCTGGTAGTAAACGCGCCTGCTTTTAAGAAATTGAAAATGAAGAACTCATCACTCTTAAAGATTCCAAGTCAGTAAAAACGATCGGCCCATAAATGGGGAGTTTAAGGTCCAACACATCAATGCCGTTGCAATCGATTCTACTGCCTCTGGCTGAAAGATGAATTGTGTGACATCCTTTAAAAACATCCCATGCCTGTCATCCCACATGCCTGCAGTTAGCGCATTTTCGGCAAATTGCATTGTCTCTCGCACCGAAGTATTGAGGCTTCTACTAATTTCATGTTAAACCCTGAAGCCTGGTGCAACGTGTAGTAAAGTCACAGTCTGGGCTGGCAATTTCATCTTGTGCCTAAAGGTGCAAGAAGCACCGGCAAACAAAAGTAAGCTGGGTCAACTCCCTGTCTCAAATTAAGTTTTTTAGCATGTCCATATTTATTTACTGGATTTAATGCACGGTTTAAAGACTGCTTTGTTTTACTCACTTGCGTAAATAGGTTCACCATATCGCCTGTGACGGAGCTCCCCTAGAACTCCACCAGCAAATTATATCCCAACCGTTTCTGGAGTACAGCGTGGCTGTATTCGAGTGTCCAGACATAGTTACTTCCAGTAGACCCCCAAACAGATCCACAGCAGTAGCCTGTAACTCCACAGCTGAAAGCATGGTCGAACACCAAAATTGATGGCTAAAAATTGCCCATTGATAAGAAGAATTGCCACTAATTATTTTGGAGTTTCGTAAAGCCCTGAAAGCGGACACCAGGGCTACGACAGTGGACTGCACCTCCGGCTATACATTCCGCTTACCGTGCGACGTGGTCACCCCAAACTCGCCCGATTCTCACAACTACTTTAGCTACACCGCCAGGTTGACTCTTCGCAAGTCTGAGTTGAACAAACCTGCTGCCCTTGAAGAAGATGCGCCCGTGCGTGCATCCAAAACTTAATGATTGCACGCACTTATTTTGGAACGCAGAAGCACGCGAATGATTCACTCTCGCATGTTCCGGCCCACACAGTGCGATAAGCTTCCATGAAAATACCTTCGTGGTAAATCACTTCAGTAAGAAATATGCCTTCGTCATGGAACGGATCCAGCAAAGATACCTGAGAGAACCTAGCTGGCTGCATCAACATAACTCCAGGTCTACAGGCTTACTAGCCGGAAGCTCGGTAGAGGAACGAACACGAAGTGGACAAGCCCTCAAAATCGCTAGTCTTGGCCCAGCAGCAAAAAAGGCAGTGCGTTTACTTGCGCTCTTATTCCTTTGCTCTATATTTTGCTCATAAAAGATTTTAGAGAAAATAGAGTCAAACTGAAAACTGGGGCAGCTGAAATCACACCCACGTGATCGTATTTTATTTCCGGTCTGCTGCACTCTTCCTTGTTGACATTCCTAAGAAAAGTCGAAGAAAACGGGAATCGTGACACCAAAATAATCTCCGGTGCAAATGGCCAAGGACCGCGACCCAATGTCTGCTGACATCATTTTTACTGGCCCACTTACTGGAGAGATTGAAGAGTTGATTCCACTAACATAATCATCACAGGCGATTGAACATCCTGCCTCGCACTTTAAATTTAGAAGGCTTTGAGTTTGGGAGCCAGCCACGGCAGCTCCCCAGTGTTTCACTTCCAATGTTAATGTCCGTACCGCTACATTTTGCAGTTGTTTCATTATCGGCGATACATCCTTCTTGCCTCTGACATTCACATTTTGCCTGTTTCTTCGGGACATACATGAGCCTATTAATTACCGTCCTGTACACCCACAAGTGAAGCTATTATTCTAGGCAGGCTTCTGAAAGGGGGCCACCACATTGATCAAACCAACCCACGCATTCTCTTGTCTTAGTGTGCATTTCGCGCATGCGATGAAATCACGCGCAGCTACCGACACCCTTGCTTGGTGCATACCAGAGTTAGATCTCATTACGCGGTCGAGTCGGGAATGCACGCGGTTTGCACCCCGTCACTCTTATGCCTATCTCCAAATCCAAATACACCGGTAGAGCAAGCACAGAGTGTGCCCTCCGGTATATTCACAAGTACTGGCTACCACTTCTGTAAGTGCCACTATCTCCCCCTTTTCCTTTAGTGGTAATTTCAGTTCCGTTCAGCTAGCTTTTCACAGAACAAGTTTTGGCTCGCTCGATTCGAGTGCTCAGAAGTCCTTCTCTTCCAATTTCGGTTCACTGGGTTTCGCTGAATAAATGCAGAAATTTACAATTCATTTCATGCAAGCTGTAAAGGTCATTACCAAAAATAGTGAAATGCTCACTGGAAAGCTTACCGAAACTTTGCTTCTTATTGCCTCGCCTCGCGGTTTCAGTCTAGAGCTCGTCTAAAGAGAACCACGTTCTCTATCGCTGTTAAGTTTCCCTGTTCTTAGTTCCTTATTTTTACGAATTTGGTAATAGTAAAGTGGGACCTAACCAGCAGTTTGGATTGTGTTATTGCATATTCCCTCATGGCCAATTTCGACAGTCCGTTTGCCGCTGGAAAATGTCGTCTGGCCTAGGACCAGAGAAACAGCTTTTGATATCAGAGGTTTCCAGTGGATCATCTTGGTGTATCCGAATCACGCAGTTGACAATCATATGAATTCTTCTCCGCACCTGAATCATTCCAATGGCAAATTCCTGCGCCTGTTAAATGCAATCCTTGTCGTTTTGAAGGGCAGAAAACGTGCCTGCACACAGTATTCAGACTGAGGTCTAACTTTGCCAGTTATACGGCCATGGATAGCTTCGGCTTAAGGCAGGACAACGCTGCAGTAAATTTAAACTCATCACCTCTAGTCATTTGGGCCGTAACGGCACACTGGCCTTCCTATTTAAAGTATAAATTGGGGATTATCCCACGGTTCTTTATTGTGCTAACAGAGTTCGTAATAAACAGTCCTTCATCCTGTGATGCTGCGAGACTTTCTGTACTTTGAGATAAAAATGACATTTGCTCGTGTATAGGTGCAAGTCCCGCTCATTAGCCAGATCTAGGACAAAACCTGTATTGTTTCTGAGATCTCTTCGGATCCTAGATCCACTCATTTTGACGCCAACATAGAAAAAAAGTTATATGATTTCAGGGCCGAGGTTATATCACTCACAAGATGCAGAACCCACAGTATTCTGAATGCCTACCCTTGTGGGACACCACTAGCGAGAACAACACTGGCAAAGAACCTATTTCTTATATGAAGGTGAAATCTTCTCCCGGTAAAAAGGGTTTCAGTTGATGGTTTACCTCCCCCGGATGCCAAATGATACGAACTCTACTAAAATCAACCGATTGCTCCCTGAGTCAATTGCCTGGCTGAAATCTAGATGTGATAATTCTATCTGATTGTCTTTATCCAAAACTGAAGTAAATTTATCTAGGAGGCATATGTGGTTGGTAAAAAATCTATTCCTCAGTAGTGTATTCTTAGTTGGGCAGAGCATTGATTATTTCACGGTTTCTGAATTCCATAAGGGTAAATACGTCTGTGTGGTTTGCATGGATTCCTCAATTATTGCCCATCGTTCTCTTACCCTACCACACTTACTGCGTTCCAGACCAGCATCTAACTTGGAGCTCAGTTCAGCTTACAGTATTGAAGTTCCTTAACCAGTTGGGGAAAGCCCTTAGTTGACGCAAACATTACTGATTTCCATTGTCATATGGTCCCTCTGCGAAGACGGGGACAGGCACTTGGGTTCGATGACTTTATTTACCCGCCTCGCAATTGCGAGGGCCAGTTGTGACGGCTCGTGACCAGATCTGCACCCGGCGTTCTCCCAAGTGTGCTAATGCGATGTATTTCACCGAGATTATTTAATAAAGAAATGCAGTTATTTACCATATGCACATGCCTCAAAGGTCAGTATTTGAGTGGCGGATGGGAGTCCCTAAGGACTTTGGTTGTTGGTTTCCTTGACTGCTCATGTCAGAGCTTTCGGAAGGAATGCATTCTCCTGCCAGTCATTACCTCGGGACTTGCACGAGCAAATCACACCGACCAGCCTAGACAGGATTAGCAATGTGATTGTACATATGTGGTCACTCCGGCTACATGATTTGACCGAGATTGCAACATGGGCGATCGCCTAACATTCGTTATCTTTATCGCGGAGGCAACTTTAGGAGTTCTCTAGTGCCGTTACTGGCACGTGACCTGTTTCTGACAGCCGCAATGGTCAGCAAAGAAAGCATCAAGCTCAGAAGCAGTAGCAAAAAGCTTAGGCCACAAGTCTCGAGCACTACCGCTCTGCTCTCTCGATCTAAGTTGCTATTCTTACCTACTGCTACCTAAACCTTGGGGTCACTGCCCGAGAAGTTACTGCGTATCTTGCTTTGATGGTATGTGGAGGGGGAGGATGCCACCTGAAAATACACATCCGGTTGCTCCCCTTTCTAGCTGCTTAACGGGCAGCCATCACAAGCCCAACAGTAGATTCTATTCTCTCGTCCTATAGCGGGCAGATCTGCTATCTTCTGGTTCCTGGACATAGCTAGTAGGAGCTGCTGGAGGGCCGAAATTCGGGAAGTCTTCTACCATACTCCGGTCGTGCGCAGTGTGTATTTCCCCCACAGTTATAATAACGACCCCTAATGTGCATGCTATCTGGACCACAAGATACGATAGGGTACATTTTTCCTCTCGCATGGTCAATAATGAGAGGACTGGAAAGGGGTCTGTCTGGTACCTGCAAAGTCATCACCATGGGCCTCGTTGGGCAGTCACTTCGAGAGAGGGTGATTTTCAGGCGCCCATTGTATGCATTCAATTTACACCTGCGGGAAGTAGAACGAATGCCGTTGATACCCGCTATATGCATACGAAACAACGACCGTCCAGCTTTTGATGCCCCGCTTATTATAAGCGGCTTATATCCGCAGCAGCAGTCGATCGCCTAGGCTGAAGTTTAGGACGCCAGAAATGTTACTATGAGCAAGCGAATTCCAGGTCAACTAACCTTTCTGTGTGCTCAACGATGTCTTTGAATTGATCGTCTGTCGAACTTGCTGATATGCCTTTGTTTTATTTCACGTATAGTCTCTTGATTTTGCTGACTAAGGAGAAGTGGAGAAAAACGTTGCCGTATGATCATACCTGCTTTCAGCTCCTACCAAAACAGTGGCCTTAAAAAGGTTACTGCGACCGCGTAAAACAATGATATATTTAAATCAGGACTTATATATTTCGTTGTATTTTTCAATAGAAACAATGGGTATCTGATGTCTGCGAATTTCCCAGCAAGAAACAAAGAAGATACCCAAAGATGTTTAAAAAATCAGACGAAAAACGTCCGTAATGCAACCACCTCAGCGTGCGGTAGTTGCTAATTTCATCAGTCATGGGTGCCAAACTTAACAACCAGTTCTCGCGGTTTAATGCTCGATGACTTTCGCCTACATGAGCCTGAAAACCATGGGGTCGTAGAAGCTGGACTACAATCGTGCTGAAACATAGGTGTCAAACGGAATGATTGCTAAACGCGAGAACTGGGTCAGGGGAACGATAGGTAGATACCAAATCAGCGAGCCCACACACGGCTGGACAGTGAGGCGATTGGTTCCAGATGCAAACAGGGTCCTTTGAGGCCAAAACCCCTAATAGATAAGATATATCAGACGACCAAGTTCAACTAAGATAAATAAATGACGCAGATGAAAACGAATTGAAAATGTAATACGGTCGAACACACGTTGCTTGCAGTTTTCTTCATATGAACGGTCACGTGATTAGGCACGATTCGGTTGAAGATGAGCGTTTCACAAATGCCATTGGTTGACCGATTTCATTACAGCAATGGCTAATCGCACGAATTCAATCATGATCGAGAACACACAGACGATGAGTGTCCGGCAGCCACTTGCTAATTCACATAAAGCAAACCGATATTCCAGTCACATTTCACGTTATCATCGCTTGCGGAAATCCAATTTCCATTCGAATAACAATTCTCCCGTTAGATAATTCAGATTGACGTGAACTACTAATGCATTTCATGATGACAAAGATTGGACGTATGTAGCCACGGGGGTGGTAGCATCACGTATAAAACTTCATACTGATGGATACAATTTCAAATGATCTACCGATCGTCAGAGAGAAAAACTGGTCAGGAGACAAGTCTGTCTGAGGTCGAGATTGGTGAAATCGTCAAATAGATATCACAGAAATCGATTTTAACCCTGGAAGAAGTGTGGATTATAGTCTTCGTGAAATACGAGAATTCGCTCATCATTTAAACCATCTGACGATTTTTGGATGAAAGATGAATGATAAGCAGTAGAGTAGCAAAACTACAACGTGGAAGTCAACAAAAGGTTGCTTAAATCCATGAGACTTAAAACTCCGGACACTCACTTGAATTGAATTGAAAAGTCAAACTCTAAACAGATTTCTCCGAAGAAATCTTGCAATATTCGAAATCGGTGAGTGCACAACATTGGCAATGACGACGGCTAATCGCATTTTATTGAATTTACATCTCATTGGATCCGTGCAGAACAAAATGGATCGTGGACGTCGATTCCAAACGTGAGTCCTAGACGATCGACAATTATGGTTCATGCTACTTCGAGGTTTTGGATAAATCGGAGACAGACAAACACTTGTTATCGTTTGTGATAATGGCCTTCCACGTGGTACCAGAATTTTGTGGTTGAAACTTCCAAAAGATAATAGAGAATCGTAAAGAACGAGAGAAGCGTCAATTTCCGTTTATGGATTTCCACATTTTTGCGATACAACTTGCGTATTTGTCAAGAAAAGTGGTTGATTAATGACTTCAATGACACCACCCGGCTATTAAGCGTCTGGTTTTCGTAACACTGAATGGCTGATTGTTTGAATCAACTGCTCACTCTCCACGACCTTTTTCAACGAACGCTTATAGCATCATTTACATTACATTACAGTTCCCTTCGTCATACGCACCAGAAGAGCCATCCACTAATCTGAAGCATCAATTCGTCACTGTCCTTTTAGATTGCAGTCCTGTAGCGACTTGTAGATGTTCACGTTTGCCTGTGCAAAAGGCCTAAACAAATCAGCAACTCATTGTAAATGACATTGAATAAGTTTGCTACAAGTTTTTCAGTGTGGTTTGTTGGGTTCCGCCAAATGAAAAACAAATCGGACTTTTCTGCTTGCGGAAGGCTGAATCCTCGGATGCCATAGAGCATCTAGAATGCCCTTGCCGTTCCAGGCCTAACAGGCAATGACCGAAACGTTTCTTTCAATAAACTTGTCGTTCATGTTGCAGAAGGTGTTCGAAATGTGGTGCCAAACGTGTCTTCTATCTGACTCCGGTCGGAGAAGATCAGATCCAGCGCTCAGATGCGAGAACTTCAGTGTATATATTGTATTGGCAACAGCACGCGAGGTGGTCAACCACAAGAGAAGATACCGGGTGGTCGAAGCGAGTTGAAAGCTATAATTCTGAGAAGGTGCTACATGAGCTTAAACATACAGGTCTCGTGTGCGGTAAAACAAGGGCAGCAGAACAAATGCCAAAAAATAATATCAATCGTCGTAGCAGATCCTAGGGAAAATGGTATACGAAAATAATCGCTTTTTTTGGAATGGTCGATTCGACTACAAATCGAACATCATTTTCCGAAATTCGCAGGAAAGCTAGACTCACAAGTTCTCTGTCGTTCTTGTTGTCATAGCCATGGAATATCCTCTTTTCTAGTGATTTTCAAACGAACAGAGAAGTGCTGATGACAGTGTGCACGAGGGGGAATGGTTAATCGACCGTACTTTTTACAGTGAGAAGATCCATCGGTACTGGGCATTCTAACCGAATATTTTCACTGATATTTGACCAGGGATACTTTTGTCCTCTTTGGTGGTTTTCCCATATGTTGCCAGGTATTCATATTTGAAAAACCAAAAAAGGCAATGAAGAATCAAGGCAAGCGAAAGAATTGCGGATTCCCGTCCACGGATCTTCACATGCACAGAACCCCTTATGCATCTTTGTCAGGAAAAACTGGCACTTATAATTTCAGGGACACCACTCGGGAATTTGATTTCCATTTTCAGTGGTATCGAATGCTTCGATCGTCTGACGTGAATTCTTACTTGCCATAAATATCTGCAAGGAATGCTTTAGGTATACTATTCGGGGGTAGAATACAAAACTTAATCATAATAGCCACCAAGATCTGGCATCTTCGTGTATTTTGAACCACAAAAGAAAAAAAACAATTTGTTAGTAGTTCAGATCCCATGGAATCTTGAATGGAACTGTCTATAAAAATATTGAGGCATATGATGACTCGTACTCACGTAGTTTGCTCTATAATGCTCGGAGAATTATTCGTCCCCATATTCCAATGAATCTATGTAGTGGTAGTTTAGACCAATTCAATACGAAGTAGCATAATTCTTGGGAGCAAGCACACACAAAGACCAATTGGACAAGATTAATCAACCCGGATGTTCGAACAAATCAAACTAGCGTAATTCTGACAAAAAAAATGAAGACCGAGTTCAACGGCCTACGATCCATTTGAGACAGACAACAGTGCATCTGTCTTCGAGATTAGCATGATGCATGAAAATTTCAACAGCACTACAGTATTGCAGAGTACCCGGATGATGCCAAAAGCGGAAGAAAAATGACTGCCAGTCACGTAGTGAACATCCACGGCAAATGATAAATTTTGTCCGAAAATGTCAATAACATCAAGGACGGAAAGCGGAGAAAATGGAATCAATTATCATCAAGGTCACAAGAAAATTGTGAATGATATAATGTTAATAGCACAGCGTTGTTGGTAGATGTAACATGCCAACGTTGACACATCGCATCTACCATCAATGCTGTGTTATTAACATTATATCGTTCACAATTAAAACCAATACATGGCGCATCGATTTTTCGATATATTCCTTAGACATTTGGTCCTGATATTTACACGAAAATATTGGAACAATGAAGTTTACTGGATGAATTCCAGGTGGAATGTAGGATGAGAAATGATCAGGACGGAAGTGAAAACTGTGTAATATGGGCGTGTAATTGGGAATGTCAAAGTAAACGGATGATTCTCTAAAAAGTGGATTGTCTTCAAAGCGTAAATTATAGAGAAAGTATCACGGCTGCGAGTTGGGTATTGCAAATGTGCTTGGTGAGTCCCATGGTAGCCCGAAACCATACGGTATGGAAATATGTCACCTTGGACTTCAGGTCGGTGAAGAAAATGTCGCTTACTCCTAGCAGCGTGAATAAATACGTGAGTATATGTATGCATTTTGCTAGTAGAATTTAATAACAAACATCCAAACTCTAGCAGCGATCGCTATTTGGGTAGCACCTTAGATTTATCTCCTTTACTGAGTCTTAAAGTGCTGACGTACTGTGTCTGCATCCTGAAATGCCCATGAGATAACAGAGTGCCATTGATATTCCAGAAACTATTGTAGCGAATGAATAACCGTTAGTTTAGAGTAATATCGAGAAGTTTTGGTGTGGCAAGCTTTCACTTTTATGGATGATGATCACTATGCATAAAGTGATACACACTGGTGTGGGCGAAGTACTCCGGTCGTGCTGCGTTTGGCTCTTTTGGCGTGTATGGTACAGTGAACTGTAATCCCTGAGACCACAGCAATGTAAATGATGCTATAAGCGTTCGTTAAAAAAGGTCGTGGAGAGTGAGCAGTTGATTCAAACAATCAGCCATTCAGTGTTACGAAAACCAGACGCTTAATAGCCGGGTGGTGTCATTGAAGTCATTAATCAACCACTTTTCTTGACAAATACGCAAGTTGTATCGCAAAAATGTGGAAATCCATAAACGGAAATTGACGCTTCTCTCGTTCTTTACGATTCTCTATTATCTTTTGGAAGTTTCAACCACAAAATTCTGGTACCACGTGGAAGGCCATTATCACAAACGATAACAAGTGTTTGTCTGTCTCCGATTTATCCAAAACCTCGAAGTAGCATGAACCATAATTGTCGATCGTCTAGGACTCACGTTTGGAATCGACGTCCACGATCCATTTTGTTCTGCACGGATCCAATGAGATGTAAATTCAATAAAATGCGATTAGCCGTCGTCATTGCCAATGTTGTGCACTCACCGATTTCGAATATTGCAAGATTTCTTCGGAGAAATCTGTTTAGAGTTTGACTTTTCAATTCAATTCAAGTGAGTGTCCGGAGTTTTAAGTCTCATGGATTTAAGCAACCTTTTGTTGACTTCCACGTTGTAGTTTTGCTACTCTACTGCTTATCATTCATCTTTCATCCAAAAATCGTCAGATGGTTTAAATGATGAGCGAATTCTCGTATTTCACGAAGACTATAATCCACACTTCTTCCAGGGTTAAAATCGATTTCTGTGATATCTATTTGACGATTTCACCAATCTCGACCTCAGACAGACTTGTCTCCTGACCAGTTTTTCTCTCTGACGATCGGTAGATCATTTGAAATTGTATCCATCAGTATGAAGTTTTATACGTGATGCTACCACCCCCGTGGCTACATACGTCCAATCTTTGTCATCATGAAATGCATTAGTAGTTCACGTCAATCTGAATTATCTAACGGGAGAATTGTTATTCGAATGGAAATTGGATTTCCGCAAGCGATGATAACGTGAAATGTGACTGGAATATCGGTTTGCTTTATGTGAATTAGCAAGTGGCTGCCGGACACTCATCGTCTGTGTGTTCTCGATCATGATTGAATTCGTGCGATTAGCCATTGCTGTAATGAAATCGGTCAACCAATGGCATTTGTGAAACGCTCATCTTCAACCGAATCGTGCCTAATCACGTGACCGTTCATATGAAGAAAACTGCAAGCAACGTGTGTTCGACCGTATTACATTTTCAATTCGTTTTCATCTGCGTCATTTATTTATCTTAGTTGAACTTGGTCGTCTGATATATCTTATCTATTAGGGGTTTTGGCCTCAAAGGACCCTGTTTGCATCTGGAACCAATCGCCTCACTGTCCAGCCGTGTGTGGGCTCGCTGATTTGGTATCTACCTATCGTTCCCCTGACCCAGTTCTCGCGTTTAGCAATCATTCCGTTTGACACCTATGTTTCAGCACGATTGTAGTCCAGCTTCTACGACCCCATGGTTTTCAGGCTCATGTAGGCGAAAGTCATCGAGCATTAAACCGCGAGAACTGGTTGTTAAGTTTGGCACCCATGACTGATGAAATTAGCAACTACCGCACGCTGAGGTGGTTGCATTACAGACGTTTTCTGTGTGATCGTTGAAATAAATCGGTTTGCCTTCGTTGCTTGTATGTTGCAGATGGATCCATGAACAGTGGAACCATATTGGTTTTGGTGAAAATGACGAGAACATTAATTTTGATGTTTAAATAACATACAGTCAGAAGGATCTGATCAACCAATGAAGCACTACGACTGTACTTCTTCCGAATCATTACGACATAAACTGAAATCACTGTGACAGAATTCTGAGACAAACGAATAATGGTCGCAGTGTTAATTTTACTCAACCCATCTGTCACGACTGCACCATTCGGGCTAGACAAACTCATCACAAATAAATCCTTTTTATTATAAGCCTCCGTGTAGTTATTCAAATCTGGATTCAACAATTTGTTCGTTTAGTGGTCACAGGTTACTCACTTCTTTGAATAGGGGAAAAGTTTGCTTTCGTAATTGTGCTACTTAGGAACTTCCCCTGTTGAATGCAAATGTTTCATTTTCATTTTCACCTTTCTAGGCTGAATAACGGCTTAGTGAAACTCCGCATACTGTCGCCAGCTTATTTTTGTTTCCGCAGAGCATTGAAATGATCGAATATTTGGAAGGCAACAAGGTCTCATCTAAAAACCTTATGAAAGTGCGCAATTCAACAGAATTTGTAAGTGATCAAGGCAGAACTGGTGCTCTTACCGTCAATGCCTGCCATAAGGATTTTGTAGACTAAAAATTGCTAACATGATTGGGTGGCACAAAACTTTTTGTATAATCGGTAGACTAAACACTAAAAAGATAAAGTGGATCGGCACAATATTTATCCCTTGCAAGACTGTCCTACTTTGACTTCCAAAGGTATTCGTGTAGGACGCATTGGGACAACGATCCTCGAAGGGGTTGTGCGACCGACTTGTTACGTACAAACACAGGAAAACTAACATGAATCGAAGCTCAGTAAGCTCAACAGTCAGCACAAACAGTATCACACAACCAAATCGATGAGGTGGCCCACAGGATGTACCTTGGATTTCCATTCGGAGGGAACAAAAAGTGTCATAAATTCAGCATACCATCTGCTACTGACCCTCGTCGGACAGCCCTGATGAACTGTTTTCGCATTTGGTACACCATCAATATTTTGGTGCATTTGTCGCGATTTGAATGCCCGAATCCTGATCTGTGGTGTCCCATTACTATCGTCACTTCAAAATCATCCGATTCATCTGGTGCAGTGAAACGACTATCCTACTGATCTTAAAGTAACAGCAAGATCGATATTGTAGCGGGACATGAATTCGTTCCTCCGGATAGCTTGTTTAACCGAACGTGGACCGCCAAGCGCGATCGCCATCTGTGCGCTTCTCACGCAAGCTCCTGTCAAAATATACTTACCGCTTCCGACTGTCTTTTCCTTGTGTCGCTCAAGCGTCAGGATTGCCAGTATTGCAATCGTACGGAGCCGATTAAGAGTGACGCAAAGGTGGTCACAAAGGTTGACGGCAAGCAAACGTAATACGAGATTCGCGTAAGGACAATCCGTTCTACAGTATCACTCATCTTCATTTACAACCGCACCTAATTCTTAACACCTTTCATTTTGCATGTAAACTAGATAGACTCACTTTTGCCAATGCAGTTGGCCTAGTTCTTTTCATCACTGCACAACCTGTGAATTGGATATTTTTCAAAACTTCCGGTTTTCGAATGTCCCGCATAGTTTTCTTGATCTTTGAAATAATTTGACAATCGAATAAAGCAAACAAAGGCCGGGCACCATTTGTCAACAATTCTGTGAAACTCCAGGGTGTTCTATTATTTCTTTTCTGTTTTCAAATTATATTAGCAATTATCTAATTTCTGTTGCTTCGAGAATTCAGCGTCGAAATTGTCGTTTCCAAAAGTGTTTCGAATTCACTGCAACTAGATTTCAGAAAATTCCATGTTAGTCTAAATCGAGATTAATGATTCTCTTTCCGACTGGGTTAAAAAACAAACCTATTAGTTCCGTGAATATATTTTTGGTTTTTCTCACGAAATTTCTCCAAAGATTCTATTATGCTAAATTTCAAGTCCTCAGTTCTGCCAGGTGGCGGGTTGTTTTAGCGTCTGTAACCAATAAGGTAAGAAATCCCAATCCCAGATCTGCCGGTCAGCAGCAACTGGCTGTTTCCCGGCTGATTACCGCACCTGATCTACTGACACCTTATGTGGTTCGAAAACACTCGAAGTTTCAGGGTCTTGGTTGTGGGTTTCCCCAACCCGACACAGTGGGCCACAGTGACAGGCGGCATGGTCCTCCTTATACAATCATGCACTAAGTATGTCACAAAAAATACTTGGGTGTTAGCTCACATAACATTCTGCGAAGAGCAACATAAAATCATCAGAATAGGTAAACGATAGCTTTTGACGTCGGAGTAGGAAAACCCCCAGCGGAGGTCATATCATAAGTCATTCGTCATCCTGTTCTTTCAAATCTCTACCGTATTGTTTGCTCGTAAATTCCCGTGTCCTATTCAAACTGTGCATCGAATCAGTTTGCAGTACACCGGTAATTATTTGCCTTGTTTTGCATCCCTTTTCGTTGACGACCACAGGATAGAACCCGTAAACCACCACGGAGAACCGTTCCAACCTTGAATCACGCAGTGCGACAGGATCCCAAGCGCTCCTTAAACATGGACTTTTCATGTTTTCGTCCCGATTCAACCGCTCAATGTGATTTTACCACCTCTATTCCGGAATAAATTCACACGAAACTCTTCCCTACGTTATTTGGTTCCGGTACCGATAAGCTAAGAAACAAAACAAAATCACCTCTTCTTCGCAGGCAAAAGTGAACGGCAACATGGGCTGCCGTTTTACTTTATCCAATCGCATATGCAAGAAAATCTGACAATCATATAACGACAGTTTAGTAATTAATACAATTGAATGAATGGACCGTTTTGAAAAACGCTAGTTCCTTTCTTCTGGGCGAATTGGATACAACACACGCATTGTTTGCTTTGTCGATCTCAGACACGACTAACGTCCATCACGATGCACGCAATTTCTCTGGCCATCCACCCCGCATTTTTTGATGGATTTGACTAAAGTGAAGTCATACTGCTTGAAAAAGTTAAGCGAATAAATATAATTACCTCATCCCATGGGGTCGTACCTGATTCCAATGCGATTTTAGAACTTCGAGCAGAATATTGTGTGCCGCACGGTATTTTATGAGCCATCTAGACGCCAAGCTAAGCGGTCATAAACCTTTGAAAACATAGGGTAAACCTGGATATTTGTTCTTCCCGTGAATAAACGGAATTCGTGGGTCATTAGTGGGAGATCAAGTTTTCATGAAATGATTCATTATGTGATACCATCGCCCAACTTATCAATAAGAAACTAATGAAACACCGTACAACTGCTTCATCCTTGTTAGAAATCATCAGCACTGCGCTGCAGCAGGTTTCTTAATCGCGAGTTGAGCGATGATATCACATGGTGAAGTATTTCATGAAAACATTCAATCTTCTACTACTAACACATACCAAGTAGCCAAGCTCTGTAGGTCATATCCAAAGCCTTCGTCGTACTTACGCTACCTGCAGCGTAGCCAACTATCAGTAGGAGTCGATTGCTGTACACTAGAGGTTCGTGGCCGTGCAAATCAGTGACGGATAGGTGCAACATCACGTGGTGAGTTTCAACAAACCGTTCAGAGCCTGCCCCGTAGCTTAATGGCTAGGGCGTTCGACTTAGAATCGTTCGTCCCGGGTTCGCGACCCAGTTTGGGCGTGGTAGACATGCACCGCTGATGAATCCTAACAAGGATAGAACGGCTGTACAATACTTCCTTGGTTTGCTAATGGTAAACTGTGCATTGATATCATGTGGCGAATAATTTCGTGAAATAGAATTCGTTAATCGGTAGTCTTTCATATCTTGGGGCGTTCCGACCACCTGTGGATTGCTCCTGCACACGAACG
This sequence comes from Fasciolopsis buskii, assembly GCA_008360955.1. Lineage (NCBI taxonomy): Eukaryota > Metazoa > Platyhelminthes > Trematoda > Plagiorchiida > Fasciolidae > Fasciolopsis > Fasciolopsis buskii. The sequence continues at coordinate 302,770 of LUCM01011376.1, forward strand.
GGAATGTGCACCGATTTGTTTGGTCAACTGATTCTATTTCAGGTCCCGATAGCTCTTCTTACAATCAAAGTTAAGAGATCGAAGGACGATGCAAAACTTATGTTGTCGTGTTAGATGAATTGACAACGAAGGGGTGTTGAACCAGCCAATGTCGGGTCAGTGCATCACACTGCCTGACAACGACGAACAAATATCACGACAAGCCACAACAGGACTGAATCAGCTTCATTTAAACAAGTACATTACAAACAAACAGCCAAATGCTACACAAGACCTGATCAAATTGGTCAACCAAAGAGTTATCGCCGATCCTAGTTCTGTGTAACCTTTTGTGGTTGTACTCTGGTTGTACTCTTCGTGATGGGACTGTTTGTGATTGAGCTGTCTTGTAACCGTAATGTATTCTGCACGATCGAAACGGGCAACGAATGTTCCGGGGATCTTGAATTGTCTTCTACCTTGTGGTTATGTCTAATTACAAGTCACTTTTAAAATCAGATAACCTATCCGAATTTTAACTGTCATCAAGTGGTAAATGCTGTCAGGGTTATTTCAGTTCCAGAGGAGCAGCTAATCGATTCCTTTGGAATGCTCACTTGGAAACGGGTGTGACCAAGAAACCGAATCGGAAAGATTCGTCTCATGATTACGATTTTATTTTCAAAGAAGTAACCTCAATGTTGCCCAAAACCATTCGGCATTCGATTTCCGAATACCTTTAACGGTGTTACCAAGGTCAAACGGGATTTTGCTCAGTTTCTCAAAGCTATCAAACAAAAACAGGTGCTATGAAATAATTCACCGTGTGATATCACGGCTCAACTCACCACAAAAAGAAATCATGGAAGCACTGTGCAGCTGTTTCATCGTTGTTAGGAATCATCAGCAGTGCATATCCACCGCGCCCGAAATGGGACGCGAACCCGGGACGAACGATTCTGAGTCGAACACCCTAGCCATTAAGCTACGGGGCAGGCTCTGAACGGTTTGTTGAACTTCACCACGTGATGTTGCACCTATCCGTCACTGATTTGCACGGCCACGAACCTCTAGTGTACAGCAATCGACTCCTACTGATAGTTGGCTACGCTGCAGGTAGCGTAGGTACGACGAAGGATTTGGATAGGACATTAATGAAACAGCTGTCCAGTGCTTCCTTAGTTTCTTTATGGTGAGTTGAGCCATGATATCACATGGTGAATTATTTCATGAAAACACTCAATCTCCTGCTACTAACATGTGCCAAAAACAGTTGCTATTGGACGATGGGCGAGAGCTTTAAGCCCAAAGATGCACTCGATCAGCACGAAGATAACATGGGGACTGCTCCGAACTTTTCCCGTAGTTGCCATTAATTTGGAGTGATTCCAGCATAAAATTATTTCCATGGAATTCAAAGTAAAATGAGGTCGGTAGGTTCAATTTCTCCAGTATTCCCAACGAACCTAAAAGTGTCGTTTGTATTGCTTTTATGCACACTTTATATCTTAATTCACACCAAAGATCCGTGTTCGCAATCAGGCGGGATACTAGTACCTCCTACGGAACTCAGTGTGATCTGGAAGAGAGCACGAGAGGCTTCAGACGGGTCGATGGCCTCTAGTTCGACTTGTATGCGATTTCTGGAAGGCGGTCTCACAGAAATAACCAGACTTGACGGGACAGTCTTTCATAAAGGTGGGTTGAATATATACATTAGTCAAAAGTGTAAGAAATTATCCGGGAGAAGACAAACTGCGTCTCTTAGCACCGTCAACTCTTGTCCGCGGTCATCTGTTCAGTGACCTCGACCCTGCCTCAATCATGACGACCCAGTAGCTGAGTGAGGGCTTCCAGACTCGCGAATTTGAGTAGTAATCATCAGGATACAAATTTACTCTGACCTGTGTATACTTGATTTCCGATTTAAATCCTTTGATCAGTTGTAGGAACCGAACTCAGTTGTCCCGGAATTTCCATGTTCAGATGAGTAACCTAGAAAACGATCGCAATCCCGTGTATGTGCGGAACTTCAGAAATGAAAAGCGCTTAAAAAGAGGAGTAAACAATTTCTTTTTAGTAAAAATCTGGCGAACCAAAAGGTGCGTCATTTTAGGTCTTGCTTGTGGTAAAAAAGGACAAAAGAAGACATGTGCAATTGTGAATGAAAGGGTAGCAGCTTGTTGGTAAGGGGAAAAGAAGAAGAACAGAGAAAATGCACTTCAAATCGATCAGGCGTCGAACTGAACATTGTTAGGTCTGAATATAGCTGACTTATGCAATCTCGGACTAATTGGTGCGTAGCATGGCACAGCATAGCTTGAGAGCAGGCGAGTGTTGGCGCAGTTCCATGGCTAAATCTGGAATGTGAGTGATTCGTGGGGCCAGATGCAATTGGGGCAAACCATCTGCACCTCGTTCCCAGTTCACACGGAGAAGGTGATAACGCCAGCTGTGTTCGGCAGCGCACATGAGTTCCGGCAACGAGATTTCGAACAAGTCTGTATTAGGATCTGGGCTAGTGGCCCCCGCAGTCGACTTGACCTCCAAGAAAATAGGGCCGACAGACAACAGGCCAGGTTGAAAATGATCTCCCTCGGAAAAAGAAGGTCGCTGAGCAATACGAATCACGTTATTGGTGATCTCATCAGATACATGATCCAGAAGTGAGTCCCATTGTGAAGCATCACACTCGACTGGTCGAACACAAATGAAGTGGGGATGGGTGAACGTGACAAATATCCGTTGATTAATTCACGAAAAGGTGTTTCTACACTATGCAATAATGATGAGCATAGAAAATAAGAAATTTCCAACGCAGAAACAAACACTGAATGGAAGTTGGAAAGAGGACGTTCGGATATTTATTCTCCCGTCGGTCGATAAGAGACAGACCTTTTATGACAAGTTTCGGGCATGAATACAACAGAAAGCATATGGCCTGTAGCCGTTGGGTGGGAGCAAGGATTGGCAATTATGATTCTAAAAATTGGAGTGGCAATGAACTACTCCACTTCTGTTTTTCTCCAGCAAAGGACATTCGCGGTCTTGAACCCATCACTGTCTCATTAGTTAGGGTGATCGTAAGTCCCATAACTGCAACCCAAAAATTATAATAATCATTCGTTTACTAGTGTATCTTGTCAATTAACTCAATTGTCTCGTCGTTCCGTGTTCCGTGTGGCCGAATTCCTTTTGCTGAATTCCTGGACTGCTAGCATCCAACTGGACCACAGTTTGTCTGGGTTCCTGTTGCATCATCGACTTGTCAGAAGACAGCTTGTCTCTGATTGTAGACGACCACGTCATATGAATCACGGTTTGTGAACTATTGTTGCTCCGTTTTCTTAAATTACTCACTATTTCTTATGACCGTTTTATTGAAGCAAATTTTCACGACCTGGATGCACATCGATCAGTGACGTGAAAAACGAAAAACGTTGTTTTCTTAGGTGATAACAAAAGATGCCAATGCAGCGTCCAACTGGTTCGCGGCTAAGCGGATGCAACGCCATAATTACAGAGTAACAAAAAATATGAAATCAACAAGTATTCACCGTAATTTGCAGATAAATACATTCTAGCGAAAAGAAAATCCTGTGAAGATAGCGTTGGAATGATCAGTAGACTGGCGGGGTTCCAAAGATTCATCGACTATACTTCTCGAGGTCTATGGAGTTAACCGGATTCGCACGGAAAATAACAAGAATGAATCTAATATGCGAGTTACTTCAACAATCTCGATTGATTTTTAGTGGCAGCTTCAACCACTTTCATCTCCTAAATTGTCAATACTACAAAAAAATCGCTTCTCAGGCCTGTTTCAACTGGGTTTATTCATCATCCCAATTTCAACAGTTTGATTCTTGTTTAGGCGAACAGACTCACTCTTTATCAGGTTCACGTGCGCCGGTATGGGTGTGTGTACCTGCTGACTACAACACATACAGCGGGAAGATGTTTCAAAGACAGTCCCGCAGGGTCGATTAATGTGCTGCTTTCATTGGACAGGGGCGATCGTTGCCGAACGACATGCCGCCTCCCTGATGGCGGCAGAATGCGAACATAACCGTCCATTTTGTAACTGAATACCAAGATTTCGATGAGTTCACACGCACAATTTAGGCGGAGATTTTCATCATTCGAGAATGATTAAATTTAGTCCAATTTTGTATCTTTAGTAACGAACCGGTGATTCGGATTCGTGATTTCAAAAATACAACCAACTAAGCTTTCGAAAATAATGGCTACATGCAATTCCAAAACATCGGGGATTGAATATAGCATAAGCATGGGTTCAACGTGATCCAGTTTACGACAAGTCGGTAAATGCAAAACCCAAAAGGTTCGAGTATGCAGAATATGGTACCGACAAATCAAGTTAATTGTAGGAGGCCGAGACTTCGATACAGGCGAAGAGAAAAGCTGCATAATACTCGACGCGTTCCCAATTTGGGGCTAAAGAAACTACCGTCATTTTGATGGCTAACCGTGAATACGATGGGATCATGATTACCGGAAGTCGGCCGCCGAATTGGCGGGGTTCTGCTAGACAAACCTAGTCTATAACAAACACCACATGAGCCTGTCAGTGACAAGAGTGGCCCACCATTCAATTAAGTCACAGCCCTTTGTCTTTCTTCGGGAAATTCTGCGTGATCAGACGAATATGAACAGGATTTTCCAGACACCATCTCTGCTCTAACTCCCGAGGGCGTTGGGTCAGTGGTCCGAACTGATCAAAAGGCACATGAAGTGGAACGTGGTTCATCGGTTCCCAACAGTTTGCGAACGCCGTGTTCCGCTCTGCTGCGTTGCAGATCAGATTTTTTGACTAAAAGCTCTGAGTGCGGCCCCGTAAGGGTAGCCGGGTAGTGCAATGCTTGGAGAGGAACCACGGATTAGGACCTATCTGATATTTCTCTTAAAGTGTTCCAGTTTTTCGCTATGGTTTCCATGATATCAGATCTGTAAGCAGATCGGCCTGGTATACTTGTATGTAATCACAGAAAATGATAGATTGTGGAATGTAGTTCAGCACTACAAGCCGACTATTTCACTGTTCACGAGATGTCTGCCAGAATTAAGAGCGTGATATTTCCATTCGCATCTGCACTATGAAACATAAAAATTGAGGTGAACGTCCACTAACTCTGAATATCAATGTCCAGGTCGAACGGTCTGCGGGATTCGACATCCGCGTTATTCCAGTGACAGCGTACGATTCGGCCGGAGCCAAGAATCGGGTGACCGGTCGGAAATTCCAAGCCGATCATTTGGTCAAAGTTTGAATGTCGTTCCTGATGTCGTCGAACCAGTTCCATGAGTCGGTGATAGACGTACAGTTCACCCAGGCGACCAACCACGAGACTATTGTGATCTGTTTCGTACTCAGTGCGATCAGACAGCATACGCGTCAACCTAGTCGAGAGATCAGATGATATCTGTTCACCCGATGACCAGAGTTGATTGGTTGCGGAACCAGTCTCGGAACGTGAACTATCCGCGAACTGGCGGGACAGCCGAACGAAATGCGTCTGGCCTGCAATGGAGTAAAAAGACTGAAACTAACACCAAGCATGCACGGGAAACAATGAAGACGGATCAGCTAGCTGTAGGAAAAAGTATGGACCCTAAAAAGGACTTAAATATTTTTACTTCATTGTTGATACAGAACGAATTCGTCGAATTTTTCAAACAAAAAATAGTTTTCTGTGGCGAGAGTGTGACTTATTATGCTACGTTTCTTATAATATGTAATAGTGAGACGAATCGACCAAAACGGAGAGGTCAATATGCTAATAATTACACGGCAGAAACACAAAGAAAATCAAACAGGTACTTCTAATTCGGCTGAAGAGACATGGATTCATGTAATCCGTATTGGCTGTCTACAAAGTTAACAAGAAAACGATAAGTGCAATATTGGAAGAGATCTTGAATGTGCGTAGTCGGTATTGCCGAATGTGTCTCATAGGTATACCATAATGTCCAATATGGTTTGAAGTCAAACATAGCTGAGTAGCCTGGTCCGATGCAATCTCGTCGAGGGGATCAGCTCTATTCGCGACATGATAAGCAATGATGATTCGTCAACTTGTATTCAACACATGTTTCGTACAGGAGTAGAACGAATGCAGTATGCCACATTACCGATAAAGCCCACTACACGGGATGAGGAAAGGAAGTACAACCATGATCCTTGATCTTGGAACTGCAATGAACCACTTAACGTCCCACAAGGGGCAAGAGTGGTGACGAGCCGAGTAACACTGAGTCGCCATTTACTACCAAACTGACTGACGGATTTGAAGTTCGGAATGCTAACATTTCTGCAGTGACCGATTCGTAACTAACTCGATCACCACCGGTCGCGTAAACACTGAAGGGTCAGTAGCGGAAGCTAGTAACTCTTGTGCCCCTTAACCGAACACAAGCAAAAGTAAATAGCAACAACACCGATGCAGTCATCGTGAGCCTGTTGTTTTTTATTACACGGTCGAAGTATGAATGCAGCATAACGGATTGAAAATCATGAACCTGAAATTTGGAACGGAATAGAAGACCGTATTCTTTGAACATATCGGGACTGCTGACGAGCCGGATAGCAACGAATTGTATTGTAGAATAAATCTGAGTCATAAGGAAAGACACGGGAACCAATCGAAAAAGAACGACAGCTACACGTTTGCCCAGCATCCAACAGCAAAGATCAAAATGTGCAACAGACAAAACGTATATCGACTGCCGTTTGAGTATTGGTAACTCATCGGCATAGAACAAATGATAATCAGAAAAGAAGCATGAGATTCAGAGCTGACAACTGTGGCCAAGAATTGTTCCTCTTCACGGCTTATCCATTAGTTAATCAGTATGTTGGTCTTTCTTCGTATCTGAGCTTGATTTTTGTGCTGCGCGCAAAGTTGGTTTTCTGTTCCGCGCCAGATGTTCCTTCACCCGAGCTCATCTTCTGTTGTAAAAGCTCAACATCCTACCCATTTAAATACTGCAGTCACGTGCGGGGTGAGGCTTTGTCTAATTCGCCTTCCTTTCTTGATCGTGTTCAGAGGAAGACCATCCAACTGATCGACGATCTTTCACTAACATCTACTTTCGAGCCACTGGTCCACCATCGGGTAGTTGTTTCTTTATCCATTTTCCACCGCTGTTTGATTTCGGTTCTTCGGAACTTGCCTCATCAGTTCCTCTTTCCGTAACCTTTTCTCGTTCCTCTCACATACAGGCAGCTGGTACCCTATCAGGTTTCTGTTGCTCGTTGTCGAGACTTCTTACTTTGAACATTTTTCTCCAGGACTTCCAAACTTGGAACAATCTCCCATCTCCTGTATCCCGGCCCACTTACAACCTTTCACTTTTCAAGAGCAGGATCAATAAACTGGCCCTTATGTGAATGTTCTCCTCCCTTTAAAGTACCTCTTCGGACCATGGGGTTTACCCCTTCACTGTATTTTACTGCGCACTAAAGAGATTTTTTTCACCTTGAAGTGGAATACACATTCGATAGTTGCTACATTTGGTCATCATTCTAAAAGAATTCGAACCTGTCGGTCTTGGATCCTAATCTTGCTACTCTTCCATCCGGCGTTAATTGAAAGGATATGACTTCCTTCCAGACATAAAGAACATTTCGTCCGGAAGATAAAGATTAGATTTTACACAGCTGAGAAACATTTCGTTGGACTGTATTCGTGGAACAGCAATACCGTTACACGCCACTGGCAAACTAAAAGAAAAATCAGATTCGACCATTAGGATCAATAGACCGAAAAACGGAAAATATTAAGAATCCCCCTAGGGATGAACAAATGCAGTAACAGTTTCTTCTTCACCGGTGCATTAGACATTTCCCCTGCAACGGTCACAGGTTCGGATTTCAACACCACCGGTCAATTCGGTGGTAGACAGCAATTCAATGTCCCCTTGGGTTTGTAACCAAATGCGAACTTCATATGGCTTCATGGCGTTCTAATTTGTGGAATCATGGTTCCTAACCCTCCCTATTTTCGATTAGCGTGATGGGCCTAAGACGCAATACAGTACCTCTTTTCAAGGCTCGGTGCACGCACTGAAAAAATAAGAAAACGAAAAATCGGATTTCACTTATGGCCTGATCTACATGCCGTCGGATTTCGAAAACAATACGAGAATACTGGTAGTGAAAAAGTGATTCGATGGACAAACTGAGTCTGCAATCTGAGCGAGGTTCCGTAAATTGTTCGATTCTCGCGACAGCCAAATTGCAACCGTGTTCGGGACGTGTTTTGCGCCTCAAAAATGTAAAATATTCGAAACTGGGTATCGTTCCTTCAGGAAGAATTAAGCATTATCAACTGGACCGGCGATGGTCAGTTGATTAAGCAATTGCCAAGCTATAAGGGTCGGAGTTTCGAACCCCAGGTCTGACGATCACTATGGTTAAAGATGGCAATTCGTTGTTGTCCGGCTGGTTACCACCTAGGACCTTATGTGATCCGATGCCTCTTGAAGTTAAAGGGTCATGGCTACTAGCTCCGTTTCCCACAGCAATCATGCTCTAAGCGTCTCATAAAAGAAAACAGATCAAAACGAATAACCGTATACGACATTAAATGTTGTCGCGCACAGGGAAAATATGATTGACACTGACCGATCTAGGGCTTCCGTAGGGTCGGCGTGATATTGAGTTATCGAACAAAACCTGAACATAAACTGCAACTGTCCATTTGTTCCACGAATACGGCTCAGAAATGTGATCACTGATGGTGGACGACGGAAGACGGCCATAGTTTAAGGTTCAGTGTCATTACAACATATACTTCTAAGAATCATTCATACCGTAAAAGCTACCGACAGATTCACCCAAGGGAAATGATGGTACTGATGGCTTGAAACTGAGTTTGATCCTTATGTCACTGTTTGTCAACGTGGTCAAGAGCTTGACTGGATGTCATCAAGCGGTGTTTGAATTTGAGCATCCCGAGTTTTAATCTCCTCTCCTCATATGACAACCTGGATTGGCCCTCGCCAGCTGTAAAATAGTGCCCAATTATTGTGTAACGATGATGTGGTACAAGAATAAGTACCATCACCTGTAGCGGAAAACGGCATCATCAATTCTGAGATAAGCTAGTTTATATCTGGGGCAGAAACTTAGTCTATACGGTGTCAAATGGATCTCATGAGGCTGTCTCTCTCACTTTCAATGTGCGATCTTTTTCAAGGCAGATACAGAACAAAATGCTGACGGAATTGACTACTCCAGAACATGATATATATATATATATATATATATATGTGCTGGCTTGAAATCAAGCAACGTGACACATACCAAGACACCAACTTGTAACGCTTGTCGTCTAGATTGATTTAGAATTTCCGTTGGGGATCTACAGGATTAGCCCACGGGAATGCTGGACAAAGTGGATGACACAAGATGGTGTTATCGAGGTCAGCGGCACATACATTTAAATTTCATCCCTGTGTGCAACAATATGCCCGAGTACTTATGTCCCTCTGTTTCGTCACCAGTTGAAGTGACATCGACTGGTGATGAAACGTTTGCAATCTAAACACCAAGCTCGGCGATCAGAACTCCATGAAAACCAACCACCTGAGCTACGATCAACACAAATTTTCATGCAACAAGAGGAGGATCTGGAACACCGAGCTTTTGAATGTCTTTAGTATATTTTTATGACAAGTGCTTCGGAATACACCGTTCATCGATGATGAATCGTGTGTGGGATGCATTTTACACCCAAAGTTTCAAATGCCGTACAATATTAGACTGACACGAAACCCAACTGCTGATAAAAGATCTGTTGTGTGCGCAAATTTTCAAACCAAATGATCATTTGATTGTAGACCATGTCCTGAGAAAAACTATCCAAGGTAGCCGATGCGACGGCTAATTACACAACCTACTGACAACGCTGTTACGGACGTTTGAGAAATAACACAAATTCACCACATGGCGCATCATTTTTTCAATACATTCCGAACTTCGTTTGGTGAAAATTTGTTAGATCAGTTATGTTATTGGAGTACTTACATCTCATACAGCGTGGAATATCATCACGTAAACAAATGGCTTGGTTAGATTTTACCGATTTGAGTCATATGTGGAGTGCACATGAGAAGTATTTCGGACACAAGACCAAATGCCTTTCCAAAAGTACTGCAAAGTACTATCCGGTCACCATTATAATAGTCGTATTAGCTAAAATAAGATGAAATAAGTTGGCAGAATTCAATCGAAATTGTGTGAACAAGGTCGTCCCAAAAATAAACAGATTGAAAATGAAAGAAACGTGCCTGTCAGTTCACCCAACAGTGTGTCGTTTCTCGTAGCGGCACCTGTAGCATGGGATGTAGAACGCGGGTAAACTCTCTCACAAGGCACACCTTCAACAGAGGTGTTATTAACTAGAGGGCTACTTTCTGGTTCCGACCGGATGTCCTGCGTGGTGCTCGAAACCAATTCGCGATCGACGTCGCCACTGCCGGCGACAGTCACGGTAGCCAACGGAGCGTGTGTTTCACTAACCACTCGGCTTTCAGTTCCCGCCACACTGGTGGATACAGAGTGCTCGGCTGAAGCAGTTTGAGGCCTGGACCCCGTTGCTGACGGACTGGGTGCTGGTTGTTTGGTCTCACAAATCGAACGCAGCAGACGTAAAGCAGGTGTTCGGCGAATGCCGTGCGATGTCAGGTAATTTTGCAACTGCATAAGGACAGCAGACGAAGACAACGACACACCGAAGCCCAGGTTGATGTGCAAATCAGGAGCTACGGACTGGATTACATTCAAGAAGCCCCGGAGGAAGTGCCTGAAAGAATCAATTAGAAATAGTTGTTTACTTGCAAGGATGAAGTCAGTACAAATGTAATCGGTCACATTTCTTATAAGTGAGAGCGTAAGACGGAATGAATGGCCTGTAAGACCAATCCATTGAGCCAAATGAAAAGCATTGCCCAACGAGTCCATTTGTTCAGTGGTTCGGGTAGCCCGAGATTTAACCCGTCACAAAGAGTCTGCACCTTGATGTGGCGTGACGGTTTACATTTCTCCACGACCCAACGAGCTATACAGGATGGCTCATCTGAAGCCGAAGATCCAATCATGCCTGGAAGGTCGATGGGTAGAGGCCTGACGAAGTAGTCTCCTGGTCCTCTCAGTCGGAGTATGATCTCAGTTAGCAGCTCAGTCGGAAAAACGAGTGGAAGACTAATTGATCCAAGTAGATGGGCTCCCACTCAGCTGTACCCCGCTGCCTTGTGGTCAGGTTCTTGTCAGAACCAAAGGCTTTGGTTGAGAACCCTAATCGTTCTTCTGCTTAGCGGCTGAACTCCCTAGCAGTACTCGTCCATTATTCCCCATGAGTTACACGCCTACGAAAAATTCCATACTGCATCGGTCGTCGCGCAGGATAATCAAGACCGCGCTGCCCATTGCATCGAGCGCAGGTGGGGTGGTTAGTGATAAGCATGCTACTGCTCAGAGTTCCCTCTCTTTTATTCAGTCTGTCTCTTCTCTCTCCAATTCAATCCCTAGCACAAAGTTCCAAAACACAGTTCGCGTTGCACAGCGACAAGATGTTCAAACTCAACGAGTAGTCTGAGTCAGATCCACCATATTGCAGTTAGTTACCGTTGGTGCAGTTCTGTCTAGAACTGTAGATCGCAATGCATCACGTGCGTCGATTCGGCCCATGCGTTAGTTTTAATACGATTTCTGCTGCAGCCGAATGGCCATCGACGAAGGACACAAACCCGACTGGCTGCCGAACGTCTGAGTCTGCAGTTCGGCAAGCGGCGATCTTCGGTTAGTGAAGTCCTGTGACCGTTGGGCTGAACACTTCAAGGATGAGTTTAGCTGATCGCATACTAACGTATTTAGGCCGATGTCTGCAGCTGCGAATCCTTGGGAGGTGTCTCTTGAGCCCCCAACGGAAGTGGAAGTAGAGTCGAATATTCCGGCTTCTGAAAAGAGGAAAAGTAGCCGGTCCCAACGACCTTCCCCAGTTCTTTTCAAACTGGGTAGAGAAGCTCTGATGGAATCACGTACCTCCTTGCTTTGTGATATTTGGAACAAGGAGCGTATTCCGTTATAGTGGAGTGAGTCACTGATTGTACCCATCTTCAAGAATGGCACACGAGGTGACTGTAGGAATAATCATGGGATTAGTTTAACTCCGATAGCTACTAAGGTTTAAACTTCGATAATACTGCGCCTTTTGACACCGGGTCGCGAGATCCCCGAACTTGATGCTGAACGGATAAGAAGTAACAATTATGGAGCATTTCACTTACTTTCGCCGCTGCATGTCGAGGAATGGTAGCACGGGAGTCAAGGTAGGCACGCGCATATCCAAGGCTTGAGCCGCTTACGCTGGACTGAACCACTTGTGGAGCGGCCTGATATTTTACTGAAGTTGAAAAGTTGTGTGTACTATGCCGCGGTGCGCTTATTTCGACTGAATGGGCGCAAGACATGGAGTATTCGTGTCGGAGATTTTCTTCGGCTAAAGTTTTTCGGTCATCCATGTCTACGCAGTATTGCTAGGATTGAATGGAGTGACCTGGTGGGTAATTTAGAGGTCAGGAATCTAGTATCGGGTGCCACTTCTGAGAATAGCTTGTTTCAGCGTATGAAACTTAGTAGACTACGCGTTGCGTATGGTGAACACTTGTCTAGCATGTGCTCTTATTTTGTGTTCCTCCCATGGAGTGGAAGTCATCAGATGACGTGGCGACGTGGAATGAGAAAGTGTACAGCAAACTTAGGTTAAGTAGGTGTCTCACGTCTTCGTCTTTGTGGTTGGGCAACTAGCTGGCTGGAGACTCTTAAGGATACGGCAGTGAACCGTGAACAGCGGCAATCGTGTATTCATTTTCTATCAAATCAGAATGATTGAAAGAGTGCGTTTGCACAGTTAGACTGTGTTCCGTGTGTTGGCTGCAACAGCGTCTTATCTTTTCCCGCCTGTGTAGGTCTCCTCTTTGTTCCCCTTGGATATTTACTCTTTTTATAGACGTATGTGACTTCGGGGAAAATGCAGCGGTCAGTGAGGCTTGCCTTGCTGTTTAACGTTGAAGGATGATAATGATGCTGATGATGGTAATGAATACAAACATAAACGGTACATGCGACAGGTAATGAGACATGAACGACATCGGCCCAACCAGAACGCATTACTCAGTACTGAAGCCTAATTGGCTGGAGCAAATCAGTCAAACTATTGGCCAAGTGTCCGAAAGCAGTCAGCCATACCTAATCAATGTATAGATGGACACATGCAGTAGTAAAACCACAATACGGGAACGGAAAGAATTCGACTTTTTGTCCACGACACCATAATGAGGTCAGCAAGCCTATGACCACTGCTGGGGGCTGTTGAAGAGATTTCGCTGGACATAAACAGATACAGTCAGCTGGCAACCAGCGTAGTGAATTCGCACGCGATGCGTCAAATACAAGACATGTTAGTAATCCAACACAGCAACTGGAGCTACGTGCATGGATTATGTCGTTGACAGAGTGATAACCCATCAGGAGGTATTGCCAGTCAATAAAGCAGAATAGTAAATTAAAAAATAAGAAGAAATAACAAAAATTGTTTGGTTCACTGGGGAAAAACAAATTTAGCCAACTGTACTGAAATTTGCCAAGTGTCGCATACTCAGAAAGCAGCGATTGTGAACTATTTCCGAAATTTTCCGAGCCAGATATTAGCAACTAATTTTCCCGTGTTCCCCTACCTTGAAAAGTAACTGCTTCCGAAATTCGCAGTTTTAGGAAATGTTTCCATCTTCGATTAAACCAGCCGCAATGAATAACTACGGATATCTTAAGGGCTAGGTCTGCCACCGGAATTCACCAAGACAAATCGTGGTCGTCAGGGTCTCCCAATTTCATTCTTTTCCAACTACCATTGAGATGACAATGAAGATAGCCTAATCCTCATGTGGGAATAGTTACATTGATATTTGTCCAGAAGAGAACCCGTCTGATTTAGAATAGGCGGACGACGTTGTGCCGTTGAGTGAAGACTCGAGCAAGTTGCAAGTGTTTTTGGGTCATCTGAATGATAGCGTGGGCGTGTTAGGAATGCGATTTGCACCTTAAAAGTGCAAAATGTTGTTACAGGACTGGATTGACTTGAGACCCAATATTGTTCTTCCTGGGGAAGAATTGGGAGGGGCAGGCAGATTTGGTTACTTGGCTAGTTGTATCCCACCTGGTGGTCGCATGTTGGACAAAACGCTTCCTGGCATTCACCAATCTGAGGCATTTGTGACGTCGGAGTGACGTCTGTGTATCTATCAAAGGACGATTACACATTAGCTCTGAGGCCAATGCTGCTATACGGCTCCGGAACATCGTCGTTGAGAGCAGATGTGCGAAGAGCTCAGGTGTTTGAACACCGTAGTCTTTGTAGTATTGGTAGAATAGAGTGGGAGAATGTGATTAGTAACTCGGAAGATTAAGTGCAAGGTACTAAGTCCTAGGATCCAATAATTAGAAGCACTGAATGTGAATAGGTTAAGGTGATTGGGTCATGTTTTGCACATGCTCACAAAACTTTGGTGAAAGACGCCGACCGGCTGTCGCCCAGCTCGTTACTATGCCTGGCCTAATGTGATGCCACATGATTCTGTGTCGCTATAAATTTATTCACAGACATCCTAAGAGCATCACGAGTAAAACGAACTGACCGCATTTTCAAGGTTTAGATGACACGAAAATGCCAACACAAACGTTTGTCTGCGGTGAGGATACCGACAATCCGAATGTTTAAATTCGCGGTACCTGTTGACCCAACCAAGGGGAATATCTGACATGGAAACTATGTCGAGTACAAATAACCATATGAGAACTGTGATTTACATTAGAAAGGAAAGCAATGTGCATTTCTCGAAAGGCGTGCCCAAGAGGCTGTCTTTGAAGAATTTCTCAAATTGGCTAATAACCCCGTTACTTTTTTTGGTTAAGGTCGAACGATCGATGAACTTTTTTAAGCAAGTACGATAATTATAAGCCCAAAGTAGAATCAATCCTGACAGGAATGACTAAGCGGGAAGACTTACCTCAATGCCACTTTATCAGAACCACCGAAGGGACACACAGAATCAGCTAACGGCGCATACAAAGAGTGGACTGAAGTGCGTTCAATGCACGACATGAGAGAATCCACTAGGCCGGGATCATCCATTAGACCAACGGCCAAAAACGCCAGGGGAGGCGTAGCGCCCACGGACAGAGAGGCCAGCCGGGAAAACAGATCGGCACCAAGAGTGCTATCCATGTACAAACAATTGTCCAACACGCAGGCTAGACAACGACGACTGAGACGAAACGGGAGCAAGTTCTCAGAAAGTGCTGCCGGAAGGCCTTCACGGGGAGTCATTTCCAAAGTGAGATGATTGACCTGCACGGTTATGCAACAAACATTGGGGCAAAAAAGATTCAATGAGGTGATCGTTAACACTGCGTTTCTATTTCACCTAGGTTGTTGTGCATGAAGGCGGGCAGTCTGAATTACTGGTCATGAAGATATTTCAATCTGGTTCTTTGGTTTATGGGACCAAACGAGAATCATAAGGTCAGCAATGATTGGGAGGAGCTAAGCAGTTTCTTCTGCGACATGCACGCGGCACCAATGGCTATGAAACTGGTACAACCCACTCCGTACGGCTCACAGAATTTCGAGGGAGTCGGCAACAATGATCGAGAAATACATAGTTTCAAGGGATTGCGTGTGATAACAAGTAAAGTCACAGAGACTTGATTGTGTCACCATCAGTCGACGGATTTATGATTCCAAACTCTGAAATCTGAGGTGTAACGTTGGACTAGCATCGGCACCATCATCAGCGGTCATCGTCATCAATCCGTGTGGCAGAATCCAGTCAATGAAGAACAAACGAAACCACTCTAATCAGACTATTCCAGAATAATTGGTAGCGTAATAGAAACACCCTTCGTTATTGATGTTAATAGCATGCCTTTCTATCACTGCAAGTACATGTTCCGAGACCGGGCTTCAGACGTTAAAAACATACTGGTCCCATGGACACCTGCTAATGATCACGCACTGTTTCGCTTGTCATCCTTATAGAAGACGGCTGTCTTCGGGAAAATGGTGTGGATTGTCTGATTGTGTTCAGGTGCTGTGCGGCTGGACTCTAAGCGAGAGGACAGCTGCGCAGAGGAAAAGTTTGTTTCTAAGTGCTAGTGCGCCTCAGTTCCACTTACAGACTTCATGTTACCGCGGTGTCAAGATTTAAAGCGAATATTTGGACACCGGTCGTTATGATGACCAAAATCCGGTTTGGGCAATGATTCCGCTTGGTTTACCACTAAAGTGCATGTAGACATGTGAAAATGTGTACCACGGGGAGCGGGTCGACTAATCCCTTACACAAACAGATATTGCGTAAGGCGATGGCTTTCGATTCTGACCGAAGTCTGTAATCAAATATTGCACATGAATCAAGAATAAATTAAGTTCAAACTTTTCCTGCATGGCGGTTTAGCAAGGCAGTTTGCATAAGCGAGATCCTACACTTCACCTAGTCTATTGGTTAGCTACCCTCGATGGTTTACGTTCATACGTAATCCAGTGGTTTATGGACTGAATATGTATTCTACATATACTACTAATAAACGGAGAATTTATTTTACACAGAGGAACAATAAAGGTGCGAACAAAAAGCTAAGTGAGAAAAGTACGAGGACGCGCGGTTTGCATATTAATCTTACAAGAAAGGCATCCTGTGAATCCAACGGAATGATGGTGGAATTGGAGGAAAGGGAGGATGCCCACAGCTTCACTAGACTTGAGAAGGTACCCCAGAATTCGGCCAAAGGAGCACACGGAACCGGTTGGTGTGTGGTTGAATGCTTGTCATTTGGAACAATAACGAGCTTGGCTATGCGATCAATTACCTACGGGATAAGCAAATCAAGAGTATTTCGATAGACTGGAATTCGAGAATAGAGAACACTTAAATTAGACAGAAGGCCAATAGTAATGATGACAATAACAACAATAATAACAGTAGTCGTAGTAATAATAGCAATAATAAATAATAGTAGTAATAACTGTTCTCTGAGATTGATACATCTCAAATTACAATTTGAAATCAGAACTGATAACCATAAGTGGCTTGCCTCAACAAACGGTAGCGTATCACGATAAGATATTTCCCAAGTTCAAATAGCATAAGAAACCAGGATGCGTATAAGACCTCGAATGACTGTGATACTGATCCATATAATCTGTTTCCTCCAACCATTGCCTAGGGGTGCGAGGTGGATCACGCGAGCCCCAACCCAGTATCTTAACTAGACAAGTTGTGGTAACTTAAAAAAGTATGATGAAACGTAAAAGAAAAATGGAAGAGAAGCAATGCTAAATGATGGAGGCTGAATAGGATTAGGGATGATGACAATTCCGAAAGATTTACTGGGATGGGCAGTAAAAATTGGACAAAATGAAACAGTGGCTGGTAGCCGTTCTGAGGGAGATTTGACTTTTCAAAATTGATATCAACAGCACATACCGGTAAACCAAGAACATCAAGCAATAGGCCATGTGCAGTCCCTTCGACATGGACCACACGCAGCGGGCGATCACCAAGTGGGCGACTGAGTGAGTTGTGTGATTCTGCAGAGGATGCGGTCAGATGGGGGTTATATCGGGCATCGAACAAGGTGAGACTGTGGGCCAAAACAATGTACGGGCGAGTTCCCGAGCCCGAGTCTGCGTGAATGACAAAATCCGCGTACTGTGGTTTCTTCCAGGCAAACAAACAATGACGCCGATGTGGCGAGTGCTTTGGCGGCGATGGACGGTCACTTTCGGGTTGGTGATGAGGATGATTACAAGTTAGAACCTAGAGAGAAAGAATGAGGAGAATTGGTAAAGCACCGAGTCAGGAGTATGAAATACTTCCGGAGTCGATATCATGAAAAACATTAGTTCGGATAGTTTGTCTGGGAGTGCTAATTTCGAAGAAGTTGCAAGATGACGGTTGATCAACATAGTGAAGTTATGCGTACTCTGGAGGCCAAACAAGTCCGTGATTCCTGTGAAATCTAACTGATTGAAACCTCATTTATTTACCTCCCTCTAGTTTTTAGGATCACGCTCACTGGTCCGCCCCACCCACTCCTTGTGCAGTTGGTCCTAGACGCTACGGCGTATGCCTTTTTCACCATACTCATGTTTTAAATGTCATAGGAAAAACGACGATCACATGAACCCATATAATTAGGACAGTCCTTGCTAAAAACACAAATAACAATGAACTGTAAAGAAATCAAATGGTATATAAACTTTGCCGGTGGAAGCCGCAACAATCGCAACCACTAACATCATGAAGCTTATCGGTCAGTTAACAAATATTACAGATGTCGAGTGCTAAGTTCCATTGGGACATTTTATAACCTAAAAATTGGATAGTCTCCCATAATCACCTTCTTTTTAAAATAGTCCCACAGTTCTTAAGTCGATTCAAAACTTGGGGATCCACGCAGCAATTGAAGAGACCTTATCTTTTAGGTGTTCCTGTGACGATTCTTACTGTACGTAAAGTGCGCCATTGTTTCGTAGGCTTAAAATTGGTACTTCTGACAAGTATATTGCAACAAATAACCCCATCTACTCTCCGCTAACAAAATGCTGGGGCTCGGCCGGGCTTTTCATACACATGCACGCGCATAGTTTTCACGCTTATTGTGATGTGACGCGAGCCAGTGGCTCTTCGCGTAACATGATCGGTTCGATATTGTCCAATGGCCGGATAACTGGCATCCGCCAAGGTCCTATGTTGACGTTGAAGCATGCGCTATTGCGTAGGTTTTCTCACGTTCGCATATGCAATTTCGATGGAGGGTGAGATCTAGAACTGCGGTAAAATTCGGTAATGGAAACCACCAATAAGGATGCCGAAAGTGGGAACATCCATAGAATCCACCTCCAGAATAATACAGGCCGATGAAAAAGGTTTGAGAATAAGGATCCATCGGTACGAGAACAAAGGAGGGTAAGCATCTTGCTCCAGGATGGACCAGTGATGAAGCAAAATCTCCTGAGTGAGAAGATGAGATGTTTACTCGAATCACTGCACTGAACTACAAACGTGGCAAAAGAACAATTCATATATCTCGTTAGAGTGGGAATCGTCAACAGAACGGTGACCAGATCAAGTTTTTTAGATGACCGATCTACATCCCCGAAATGTGAACTCATAATAAAAATCTGGGTCGTTACTGTCGAATGGTGGAAATAAAAGATTTTAATTTATCATTGATTTTCTAATAAACCGCCAGTAACCATTTTTTTAAAAAAAAATAGAATCCTAGTAATTATCAAACGAACAAGCGTGGACGAAGTTACCACAGGAACCAAACACCCTAGGGCGAACGGGGGTATTTCTGGCGAAATATGTGACCTGTTTTTCTTTTTGAAGGTGTTCCTTTATCACTCATTCTCCGGATAAGATCCGTAATCTTCGTGGAGCTCGTACTCAGGAATCCATCTTCCCAAACGATTTCTGTCAACATTCGCTTTGCGAGAAGAGAGCTAAGACATTCCAATTTTTTGTATTTTATCGATGTCTTTCCGCGTTAGACTGATCGTCCCGAATGCCAACCATGTTATTATCACTCATTTAGATCGTCTTTTAATCAAAAACGCAAAGGCAAACACGTCACGATTCTACCTACCTATCTACACACCATACATTGTCTGAATGCTAATGCGTAATCGTGGCAAGAGCGAACTGTCACACACGGAGAAAATTCACCGACTCAGTTAATCTGACTCATCTGGATGTGAGATTGGGAGCAGGTGGCCCAAAACGCATGACAAGAAGCGCAATAAACGGGTACGAACATAAGTAGTAAGACCGGTAAGAATTCAGCACCTGAATGGAAAGAAATTTATCTTGGTGTACTGTTTTTCTGCACATTGAGCAATTCACCTGATCAACTGTCCGACATTACAAACAGACGGACAGTTTTAAGTCCTTTGAATGGGGATGCAGAGTACCCTCTCTATAAACTAGTCCAGCACTGGAAAACAGTCCCACGGGGCAGGACAACTTCGTACCCAACGCGGAAACGGGGATGAACGAGAAATCAAAAAATCAGGAGAAACCAAAATACAACAGCGTTGTGTGCATCACTAAGAGGACAAAGTTCATCTCAAACGAAGGTGGAATGTGGTTGGAATAGCATGGAGTGTCTAACATATGACATAACTAGAAGCAAGAGTGCAAATTACATTTCAGTTATGAATAACCTGTTCGGTCTCTACTAATGAATTGTCCTAATATCACTCACACTGAAGAATATTATTACGCGACAGTTAACATTTTTTGACCTTTGACAACAAGTGAAAACGATTGGAAAAATGATGACTATCTGTTGGGGTGCTAAAGGCAGTGTTAAGTGGATTTAGCCGGTGGATCGCTTTACGACTGAAAAGAAATCCGGCCTACTCGGTAGATAACTGTGACGTCCGTTAAAATACGATCTCATTTTGGAATGACAAAAATCAAGACATCTTATTGTTATATGCTTCAACCATGGATGAAGTGAAAAGGACATGCAACATGCAACACTAGGACCTGCTGTACTTATGAAGGGTCGGTAATCAGCACCCGGCAAATAAGGATGGGATAAAACCAGATAGGATCCCAATAGGTCAAATATAGGAACCATTAGGCGAAAAGACAATGGTATTTCACTAACAGTGATCGGAAGATCCGGCCTTCGATCCAACGATCTCTGACACGTAACACGCTTGATCCGCTTGGTCGTCAGTAGCCTATAGTCAACTTTTTACCACCCATTCTACCGCGGATAATAACGGTGCTATAAACTAAATAAAGTGGAATCACTTTATCGAAACATCATGTGATTTTGTATAAACGGACTAGCTCAGTTACAGCTTCCTAAACCGATTAAAAATAATAAACAGACGAATTTTCAAGTGGAGAAAAATTTTCCACGGGCCATTTGGAACACGGATGAAGCGAATAATTTTTTTTCGATTATTCACACATAAGCCTTCATAATAATATATCGAAGACGGAATAACTATCCATTCTATAAGCGAAATAGATACCACCACTCGGAATCAATGGAAGCGAGTGGAAGTTGAACCCATTCAGATAACCTACGCAGCTATGTTCGACCGGCGTCAAGCTGTTTTAAGACGACAGAAGTAAACAACACATGTTTGATTCATCCTGTGTCAACAATAAGTTAAACGAATTTCGGGTGAAAAAAACAAGTCGTTCCGACGTTCCACTTAGGAACAGTGCAAACTTTAGTTTAGAATTGATGAACTACCAAAAGCAAGTTCAAAGTATTCACCGGTAAAACTTGCAGTGATCAACCGGACAAATTTAAGGTATTCCAGTACCAGGGCTGCGGATTCAAGTCCATCCCATTGACGGCTGACCCCAGGTTCATAGTCTTCCAATGGATGCAGTCCCAACGGGAAAGATAGTTTAGTTAGAAAAGCACTGGGATTGTGCTCTTTTGAAAAGTGTCTTGATTCAGTTTCTTTAGCGGTAGTTTGGATGGTTGCTTTGAAATTGCAGGATTTGATATGTGTGCGTGTTTTCGCGATACATTTGTCCGTGTAACGAGCATGCCTGGAAACGGTAGACTGTGGTCCTATTCTATCTCCATCGACAACTTAATTTCCGTGAAAACTCCGATGAGTACAGTAAATGTTCCTTGGAATTCAGAGAGCGTAATGATTGGGAACGTGTCGTCAATAAACATAGCCGCAAGTTTTGTTTGATTTCCGGGAAGACGGTTATCTCCAGTTTCTGCATCAATGTCTATGCAAAAGTGGTGAGCTATTAGGGTTCTCTTCACTTGCTCATCAAAACGCGACCATGAAATTGAAGCAGGACTGAAGACATATATATATATAGAATCGTAGGTCGCCTTGAAAACTAGCAAATGCCAACGCAACATGTCGATGGAACTCGACAGACGGGGGAGACAGACAATAGAGGAAAAAATAATAAACCAGAGCATATCAACTGTTTTTTGTGTCTTCACGGTAACCATTTTGTGACTTTTTGATTGTTTTCGAACTATTCTCAGGGGGAATGAGTTCTAGAGACAGGCCATACAGCATTTGAGCCACTGACTTTGATTTTGATCCATATCTCTGAGCGTCACCAACTAGAAACAATCTTCATCTCTGTCACAAATTGACTGCTACGTCGCTTCTTCCAGCCCTTTCCAGCACGTGCAAAAAGAGTACGAAAAGGTAAACAATGGGAAGAAATACACGATCCGTGTCCAAGCCACCGAATGTGACGTAGAGCGATTATCTCAGTCAGACGACGACTGATCGCACCCAATTCACGAAGACGCACCTCGTCGTTGCTCACCCGATGCTCCCACCAGACACGAGCATCGCTTCGAATACATCAGTGGTGGAACACGGGAAGTCGCTGGACATCCTCAGTATGGATAGGCCAAGTCTCGCAACCGTAAAACAAGAACAATGCGACTTGTCCCGTTGTGTACCCTTCTCTTGAGAGAAAGTCGGATTGTCATGGCGCCGCCACATGTGCCGTAGGTTCGCGAAAGCTGATCTGGCCTTCACAACTCGTGATGTAGTCTCTTCCCCAACACCTCCTTCAGGTGTGATTAGGATCCCGATGTACTTGAAGCTATTGACTACCGCTAACCGACCACTAGAACGAACGAGTGCAGGCACAGGCTCCGGCCAGTCTTGAAGAAGTACCTTGCATTTTGAAGGTGCAAAGCACATACCGCACCTAGATACCTCAATCTCCAAGCGGTCCAACGCGCGTTGAATTACCTGTGCATTGTCAATCAGCAAGAAGATATGATCGTCCCCTAATATGAAACAAAGCATTCGAAGAAATTTCTCAAAGTTTGGCGCTTCTCGAAAAGACCGATGAACGGACACGGCGAATAGGACCACGTGTACCAGTGGATTCGATCTAAGGACCAGTCAGCACAAGCCAATAGAAATGAACCCTGATTCAGCGCAAAATATGCCAACAATAGACGACGGTGAACAAAGCAACCACGCAGCCTCTCTACCGTACCACTTCACCCAGGGCAGCCAATCAACATGGACTAAAAGTTAAATGTGGCCCGTTTGAACAAACGATGACAATCGACGCTCGCCACGGGATCATAGAACTGATGATGGAAAGTTCTTTCCACAAATGACTTCTATGTGAGTTTTCTAAGACTCTTCGTAGAAAATAAGTTTATCTGCAAAAAAGCTGCACGGTGAGATTTGAATTCCTAGACAAAGTCGGTAGGTGCCATCGTGAGTCGCTTGTTCAATGCTGGCTTAATATCAGGTGACAATTGCTGCGATTCAAATTTCCACAAACTTTTTCGCAGAAGAGAGTAGGAATAATTCGGTAAATCGTCCCTTTTTATTGCACATAAAGACTTTCGACACTGTCTTTTAAGGATGTTATC
Organism: Fasciolopsis buskii; assembly: GCA_008360955.1. Lineage (NCBI taxonomy): Eukaryota > Metazoa > Platyhelminthes > Trematoda > Plagiorchiida > Fasciolidae > Fasciolopsis > Fasciolopsis buskii. Next base: position 326,258 of record LUCM01011376.1, read on the forward strand.
AATTAGATTGTCTTACGTTTTGAAGTGATGAGTTTCCGACCTACATAAGCCGTTCTTGTGAAATTTTTTCTCGCAGATTATTCGACAAAACAGCAAGATTTTCTAAGGAAAATCCAAATTTGTGGGCCCCGAGAATTCTAGCCCTGTCCCCTATCAGGAGGCTTGGACACGGATCGTGTATTTCTTCCCATTGTTTACCTTTTCGTACTCTTTTTGCACGTGCTGGAAAGGGCTGGAAGAAGCGACGTGGCAGTCAATTTGTGACAGAGATGAAGATTGTTTCTAGTTGGTGACGCTCAGAGATATGGATCAAAATCAAAGTCAGTGGCTCAAATGCTGTATGGCCTGTCTCTAGAACTCATTCCCCCTGAGAATAGTTCGAAAACAATCAAAAAGTCACAAAATGGTTACCGTGAAGACACAAAAAACAGTTGATATGCTCTGGTTTATTATTTTTTCCTTTATTGTCTGTCTCCCTCATGGTCTGGCACTACACATGATCACCTCCAAAATTCGCTCCATCGCGCATGCAATGTCTTCGTGTTTTATTCACTGTCGATTGTGCACGCATAACAAATCTCATGTCGCAAAAAGTGCGCGTGGTACTGGGCATTGTTGTATTCTCATGATTGGACATCGATCATGTACGAAGGTAATTTTAGCGTTCCGCGGACACTGGCCATATAATAGATTCTAGTATGATCGCTAACTCTATCCAAATCAAACACAAAGAACAATAATTGAATGAATAAACCCAGTCCAACGTTCCTCAAGTGAAACAACGCGTACAGTTAACTGTGCTAGTGTTTAGTAAGCATGAAATTTTCCGGTTTTGAACCTTTCATCCGCAACGCATAGACAGAATGAAATGTATACAAAGCGAAAGAGTCTAAGTGACACCTCAATATAATTTTGGCCGGGGTATTTTCATTAAAAGACCATTCTCCGACGAGAACAAAAAACTGCCAAGCGCGTTCGATTCAGTTAGTCTAGACGACAGGGGAATGGCGATGTGGAACGGGATGAAAACGGTTAAACGACCTCCACCAAGAAAGCGACCACCTTCCGGAGTTGGCGACACAATGACGTGCAAGGTGATATATGAGGATAAATAAGAACTGGGGACAATTATTCTGACTAAAATTGCTTACTTCGGAAGGTCGGTACCATCGACCATCGGCAGCGAACAGCAATGGAAACTGAAAGATCATCAGGAGAGCTGCAGTTTTCTTATCGGTTGATTGTGCGTGTCGATCTGTACGTTGAGTATTAACAGGACCAGCAGAACTACTGCCCCCACTTCCGGTTTTCGAGGGTTCTGTCGACATGTCATTGTCGAACTCCATTAACAGCCAATAGTCAAGCAATGCGTACCACTGTGCCAAACGTCTTCCGAACTGGCACCAGTGCTTCCGGGTCCAAAGTGTCGTGTGGGCAGAAGAGGACCCTGATTCTACTTGCGGACGGAGAGCCAGTACTTCGCCAAGGGAGGATGTGAAAGGGATCTGCAAATGAATTAGAATGAGATAAATTTGGAGTTGGTGATAATGACAAAAAGGTGACGGGAGGGTGCACCTTACGTTTATTGGATAATTCACGACCAATGAACAATGCTTAAATCTAGATCAAGCGTCACCCAAATTTCTGTTGTTACTCAAACTTGAAGTGTTACTATCGAACCTGAATAACGAAATATATTTTGTTAAACGGACAACAGAACAGAATGGAAAACATGTAGGCCGTTTGCTCCTTGAACATGTGGGAAGAGACTGAATCCATTCACCTCTTCAAGTTGGCAACGAAATCTTACTCAACAATTAGAGCTTCCGAGCGTAAACTTTAAACCGATATGCTACCGATTTTGATGAAACAACGCCAATTGAAGAGTGAAATGAACAGCATTAAGTGAACGAAAATAAAATCATGAGTGAAAAGAGAATTATAGTCGTAAAAACTTAGAATGACAATAACTGCGTCACTCAGCCAACTCACACGATATCATCAATCAGATCTTAGAATAAACGATTCCCTGGACCCCAACCTGAGCATCTAAGCCGTTTCATTTAGCCAATCCATCGGCTAATTTCCATGCATTTCTTCCACATCCTGGGTTGAACAGTCCCACTCATCTAACCAGAATTAACAGTTTTGGAGAATATTGCGTACCGAGAAAATCGATCTTACCCACCTCAAACTACAGGTGTTCAAGGCTCCTTCCAAGAATTAGGTTCCGGAGCCCAGCATCCTACATATATTAGTAACGGTTCCGATGTATTTCTCCCAACATATTTGGGAAATGATGCAAAGACAACGCTGTTCGAGCGCCGTATCTGACTGATGCAATGTAGACCCGGCCTTTGACAGAGATAAAATGGGGTTCACTTGCTAATAAACAAAAACTTTAATTAAAACGCCCATTCGGGTGAGTTGTATTCGTTTTTGCCTTATGCATCCCATAGAACCCAAATACTAAAAGAATAATCAATGGACTGTTGGATACAAATCGAAAAGGAATGTAGTGACCAGTCAGACGTCGGTAAACGTCGAGCTAATTTGACCAGTCTGACCGGCAGAGGTGAATGACTGCTAATTTGGTCAGGTACGTGTTGGTAACGTTCACGTAGTATGAGAATAGCCTGTGTTTATCCAGTGTTGTCACGACATGTGATATTAGTAGTTTGGAGAAGGATACTTGGCGTGGCGTATGTAAACTGAATTCGGTAAAATTCTTCATATATATATATATTTGTATTAATAGATTGTCATTGAATCAGCTGACTAGGAGAACACGGATTATTTACGAATGAGAACTGATCGTGACAAGGTAGTACTTCAGCAAAGATAAACTTACCCGAAGTGTATCCACAAAAAATGACCGGTGCTCATTTCCGTAACAATCATTAAGAGCATACAATCTTGGGACTGTTTGGTTCACAAAACTTGGCGCGGGACTTGAGTTATCCGGCGTGAAGTGTGGCTTGAAAATACATTGATCAATTTCTGGATCTAACGCTTCCTCATCTTCACTATCTTCGTCTGTTTCGTGATTTTCAGAATCTCGGGAGGTCGCTGTTGGGCATGCCGGCAGCTTTGCATGAACCCAACAGACTTGATCCGGTTTAACTAGATGATACGTTGGACCGCGGAAGGAATCCCCAGTTCGTCTTGAGCTCGATTCAACACTACGTCGTTTTGACCCCGAGGCAACAGGCAATGATGGAATTGGTTTCTCAGAACAAACAGAACAAATGAGGTCGTGTTTTGTATTCGACGAACTTGGGCCCGGATGATCGATACGAGCACGTTTGGTGGGAACTACACCATCTGCTTCAACATTCGCTGATTCTGGACATTTGACCAAAATACACGGATAGTCAGAAGTGGCGAAGACAGATCGGAGCCATGAATTCGACTCATCCATTTTACCGAGAGGTGCGGTTGCAGATGCACAACGACCGGCCACACGGTACATCTTGAGCATCAAATCCGGAGTGAGCATGTTACGCTCATCGGTATCAGCCAGCATGGGCAACAATTTCACAAGTGACTAAAATCGATAAGAACGGAAAAGTGAAGTACTGGGAAAGAGATTGCTTGTGGCAAGTAACATTCAAATTGAGCGTGTTAGTCGCTACGGTGACAACTTTGAGAAATATATGTTAAGAAGTTTAAACTGTTACCGCGGTGAACTGTTACCGCTATTAAAAACCATGGGAACACTATGAGGACGTATCATCCAGGCTAGAAATCAGCATTGCATACCTATTTCAGTGTGTAAAAAATCAGAACTTGATGAAACGGTCTTCCGCAGCGTACGAACGCTTGACTTATCAATGAGAATCATGAACAGGTAGAGTTTCGACATTGATTCATGATCATTATGCATTGTCGGTTTTGATTTGAGTCGTGCGAGCAACACACTTGACAAACAGCAGACATGCGCTAGCGGAAATACTGATCACTGGATTTCTATCCTTTATCTGTTTGCAACCCATGTTCGATTGGAATTCGTTTTAGCGGCAAAAACTGAGGCGTGACCGATGGGAATCCGATCCAAATGTAGTGACCACGGTGTAAAACCGATTCATTAGATTTGTTAAGATATCGACGAGTAGCAGGTGAACAACTGTTTGACGAATACCTTCACCGACAGGACATCCAGAGTGAAAGTATTGACAGTTTACAACTGAATATCCTGGAGATAAAAAAAGCCCAGTTGGGAATGGTTTTCAAAAGGCTAGAGGATTTCTCGTTAAGGAGACAGCTTATGAGTAGCAACGAACTAAGCAAGAACAATTTTACATATACGGTTTTCAAGTTTTTCAATGCACATGGAGCATTCATTATTCACGTGGCATTACTCAATAAACAAATAATGGTTTTGCAATTAAAATTAAGCACTAACTAACTGAACGCGACTGTCATCGATGTTTTAATGATGACTGCTAGTTACTGTCTCACCGCTCGGTTTCCCGTCTTCAGGTTTGATGAAGCCAAAACCAGGGTGGCACAGATCGCTAATACGCGGCGAGAAAAAATTTTCGGACGAGTAAGAAATTGTAAAAATCAGCAACAAGCGGAGGTGGGACTTTCTGGGTTGGAGTCCGAGTGATGGCATTTTTAAGTTGACTGGCCGTCTGCAGTAAACATGTCCGTCTGGGGCCTGTTGGGCAGGAGTCCACCTTAACCCGTAATATTTTCCCATTTGAATAACTCACTCGAAATAGAACGGTAGGTTTCAACTATGCTGAATCAGTGACGTTTGGTTTGACGACGCAGCTAAGTGAACGGTAGCTAGATTTGCAACTAGAATATATATATATATATATATATATATATATATATGCATATGTTAGTAGTAGGAGATTGAATGTTTTCATGAAATATTTCATCATGTGATATCATCGCTCGACTCAACATTAAGAAACTAATGAAACATTGTACAACTGTATCATCCTTGTTAGGAATCATCAGCAATGCATTGCAGCAAATGGTTTCTTAATGGCGAGTTGAGCGATGATATCACATGGTGAATTAATTCATGAAGACATTCAATCTTCTGCTACTAACACATACCAAGTAGCCAAGCTCTGTAGGTCATATCCAAAGCTTTCGTCGTACTTACGCTACCTGTAGCGAAGCCAAATATCAGTAGGGGCCGATTGCTGTACACTAGAGGTCCGTGGCCGCGCAAATCAGTAGCGGATAGGTGCAACATCCTAATGTGGTGAAGTTCAACAAACCGTTGAGAAACTGTTCCGTAGCGTAATGGTTAAGGCGTTCGACTCAGAATTATTCGTCCCAGGTCCGTGCCCCAGTTCGGGCGCGGTGCATATACACCACTGATGATTCCAAACAAGGATGAAACAGCTGTACAGTGGTTCCGTGGCTTCTTAGTGGTCAGCTGAGCGGTGAATCAACATGGTGAATTATATATTTATATATATATATATATATATATGTACACATATAAATATCTATGTATATATATATCACTAACTACTTGGTACACGTGCCCTCCAGTCTGTTGATCGAGGCAAAGGATCGGGCATTGTGATCATGAGAAAACGAGACTAGCTCGAGAAGATGGAATATATCTTGAGACAAGAAGTGATTTCTTCCTGATACTTATACAGATAATAATTTGCTCAAAGAAAAACAGATATCAAAGCAGCTCTAAATACTACTGACTCGTGATTTTATATCTGAAGACCTACAGGAGAAACTGAAACCAATAGGCACACAAACACCCCGACTGAAGGATTCTCCGAAAATCTATAAAACATGAGTTCCAGTAACACCAATCTTATGCATGCAAAACTCCACCTACCAAAAGTTGATAAGCTGGTTAGTGCATATTGTCACTTCCGTCACAAAACACATGACACCGCATTATCTAAAAGACTAATTCCAATTATCAAACACTGCACAAAATGACAGTAAGTTTTCAGAAAACACTTTTTGTTAATGTTGATTTACTTGTCACCACTGCTTCCTTAAGTGAAACAGTAGACTATCAACGTGACATGATTTTTACACGGAACCTTAATTTGTCTATTCTTGTCTCAAACATCAAGGATTTCATCCGTTTATGTATTAAAAACACGGTTTGATTTGGAAGAACAGTCATACAAACAGACTGATGGCGTTGCTATGTGTAGCCCCTTAGGACCACAATAGCAGATATCTTCCTTGGGGTTATTGAAAACCGAATGTATAATCATATCGCTCAGTTCACCAGGTATAAGCGTCATATCGATGACATTTTAGTTTTTATCAGGGAGAAGTATTTTATTGAGTTCTTCAATCACTTAAACAAAGTACGCCCAGAACATTCGGCCACATACGAAAGAGCAAAGGACAACAGTCCAGTCTTCCCAGATATCTTGATCGCTAGGTGTCCAGATGGAACCATACGAAGGACAGTTCACCCCGTAAAAGCGACTTGAAGTGGATAGTACATTCAGTTCTCCAGCTTGGCATCGGCAGCCTACAAACGGGATCTCGTGAAAACACTTTTCCATGGAGCCCGAAATATATATATTGCAGACCAAATGCGGAAGGAAGAGCAGTCTCTGGCGGAAACTCTCAAGGCAAACGGATACCCTGATAAGTTAAGTTTCACAAAGGAGAAAGGCCTGCAGGAACTCCAGTCGATTCAGTGGAGAAAAAGTGAGTCACAATCAGCTTATCGTACAAGGGTGATCATATATTCAACCGAACCAGCCAAAACCTCAAGTGTGCGCTAAAGCGTACTTGCTTTTCTGCTGAATTGAACATTCGGCACCCTATCAAGGAACTGAATCTCAATAGACAATCGACTGAGGTGCCTGACCTAAACGCCGCTCACCATATATATATATATATTTTACAGTTGAGAAGGCGTACACTGAGTTATTACGTTTTTCGTGACGTTTCGATCCAAACTAGGACTCGTTGTCAAACGTGAATATATATATATATATATATGTATCTAAAAGAATTGAACCTGCAGCATCAGGAGTGTGCATGGAAGCTCTTCGTCGAAAAGTCCACAGAAGAACCACAACTGTGATTCGTTGATTATTCTTTGTCAGTTGGGCTGAGCCAACCTTAGAAATGAAGGCAGAATGCCANGAAGGACAGTTCACCCCGTAAAAGCGACTTGAAGTGGATAGTACATTCAGTTCTCCAGCTTGGCATCGGCAGCCTACAAACGGGATCTCGTGAAAACACTTTTCCATGGAGCCCGAAATATATATATTGCAGACCAAATGCGGAAGGAAGAGCAGTCTCTGGCGGAAACTCTCAAGGCAAACGGATACCCTGATAAGTTAAGTTTCACAAAGGAGAAAGGCCTGCAGGAACTCCAGTCGATTCAGTGGAGAAAAAGTGAGTCACAATCAGCTTATCGTACAAGGGTGATCATATATTCAACCGAACCAGCCAAAACCTCAAGTGTGCGCTAAAGCGTACTTGCTTTTCTGCTGAATTGAACATTCGGCACCCTATCAAGGAACTGAATCTCAATAGACAATCGACTGAGGTGCCTGACCTAAACGCCGCTCACCATATATATATATATATTTTACAGTTGAGAAGGCGTACACTGAGTTATTACGTTTTTCGTGACGTTTCGATCCAAACTAGGACTCGTTGTCAAACGTGAATATATATATATATATATGTATCTAAAAGAATTGAACCTGCAGCATCAGGAGTGTGCATGGAAGCTCTTCGTCGAAAAGTCCACAGAAGAACCACAACTGTGATTCGTTGATTATTCTTTGTCAGTTGGGCTGAGCCAACCTTAGAAATGAAGGCAGAATGCCCAAGGGTATACATATGTATATATGAGATAACGCACCACTAAGATTCGCACGAGTAGCGCTGTTCAAGTCATCTATATACACGAAAGAAACAAGAGCAATCAGTCAGTTATATCGATCCTACAGCAAATATGCAAACGACATATACAAGATAAGAAATAGACGAGTTTCTCATTGTCTAAAAGCGGTCTATATAATTGGGGATGTGATGCTCGAAACAAATGGACACTCACCTCGAACGTCGACCGTTCCAGTTCAACAGCCAATTGCAATGCTTTTATAAACCCAGAGTTCGGTGAAGGATGCTGCATGATATAGGTACCGGGAGCCCAAATTCGACAGACACGCCGCAGAAAACAGTGAAACTCCTCGTCATGGCATTTGCGCAATTCATCAAAGGCAATCGGAGAATAAATTGGAGCATCATGCTCCGGAGAAACCAAATGCACGGAGTCCTCTTCGGTGGACTCAAAAACCGGAAGCCAACGGGCCGTACGCAGCTGTACAAGCCAACGAGCCGGTCCCAAGGAGCAGGCTGATCCGGTCGTGTCGAATTGAAGAGGAGTAAGGGAATTCATGTCACCAGCGGTAGAAGAGCGCAGTCTTTTTGCACTGGTACCCGGGAGTGATTTTGTCAAGAACCAGGATTGCTCAACTCTAAACGTGAATATAGTAGGACATACATGTAAGTCTGCGCTGACGCCAAAGTATAGCTTCTTCGGAACAGTCTTGAGGTGGTATAAAGTATACTACGAAGGCAATGTGAACTGTGAATGCCTAGTAACTTCCCGACTAAGAGGGATCAATTTTGCCGACTAGAAAACACTGGATGAATGAGGCTCACGGATTTTTGTGATTTCCTAGAACAAGAGGAATGCAAACCTGACAGGGCGAGATAAAATTGAGAAGCCTTACAATAAAATCGAATAAGGAGAAATAAGGAAAGAAAAAATTCCGACCTCAGATTGCTTACTGAAAATATGATTGTGCAGTGAACGTACCTAGTCCAAATCCAGCTCTGATGAACACCGCGTGTGAAGTTATCTCCCAAAGTTGGTAAGTGTACACGAGTACGTGGTCAGACGGAAAATGTATTAACTCCAACGACATAATGTAAATACATCCACGACAGCCCAAATTTGGTGTTTATAAAGATGGCCATTCTAGTCCCTTTTACTCTATTTACGTATGTATATTTTGCACAAATCTGAATACAGATATCGTGTCCTTGAGATTATGGCGGAGTATGGAAACAACGTGCCACATGGAGGGAACAGAAAGAACCAATGTGTGGAGTACACTCACGATTCTCCATCTCCACATCACCGGCCATTCATCGGGATCCATGATTTCCGCGTCGGCTTGAAACTACCCGGTTTCCCAAACCAAGGTTGAAGGTTGATTTAGGAAACCCTACTCCGAGCGGTTGGCTGAATGGTCTAACCCGCAAGACAGCAAGATGACTTGAGAGCCACGTAACCAACTGGGTATCGGTGACTAACCGCTCGGTACTACGCCTTTCGGCCGGGACAAGACTAGGTGACCAGTACATCTCCTCTTCAACGGACGTTGATGGGCATACAGCCGTGTGCTTCGTACGCTGCCTGTGATTGATTTGGAATCGGGGTTTAACAAACTACCCCAGACTGATTATCAATGATCAGTCAGCCCGGTAGAGGAAGCCGGGCATCCGCCTTCGTCCTCGCCCTTTACTAGGGACATCCTTTATTTTCAACCGAGTCAAGTCAAATAACGCTCTTTTGTAGCCCAGAAGTAGGTTAATTTCCAGTTCCAATACAAGAAACACGACAAATGCGTCGGGGAAAAGTAGACATGAAGTGAGATTTACCGTGATAAAAATGAGCGATGTGATAAAGGAATAGGAGGAAACAATAGTGCGTGAATGCTTACCAAGCGGGCTGTCGCTGGCAATGTGCTCTAAGATTACCCAATATCAGTTCTCAATGGTAATCTAACAGACGTTGAATTTGACTCAATCAAGCTGTCTCAATGAAGTGTATAGAATCTAGATCGTCTCGCCTTAAAAATCGTGTTTGGTTTACTGCCTTCCTGACTCTCACGAAACCAAAGGCGTAACAGTAGGGGATATTGAAATACCATATCAGCAAACATGTCAAAGATTAAAAGAAGCACGGCAATATCAAACTAACATCCATCGATAAGCCAAGCAAAAAAAGCTACGTAAGATCAGTCATCAGTGGATCGATAAATTCGATTTTTTATTACTAAAAGAAGTCGATTATCATGGGAACAAGGATAGTTCTTGCTAGAGTTAGCAGAATAAAGCTGTGAAATAGAACTGAAGCAGCTATCTGACCACAAAAGGGCTAGTGACTATCCTCGATGAACGGTACGACGCACGATGAATAACGTAATGATACCAATGCCATGTTCATTTAATCCTCCCATTTTCACCGTCTTCCCTAAATGCTATCAATTATTTTCGCCATCTTAAACTAGGGGATGTCATTATAGACCCAACCGTATTCCAAGCAAGTAGGTCAGGTATTACAAACTGCAATGGACAACGGATGACAAGTAGGTGCACCATGGGGGGGATTACACCTATATGCAGAACGCGAACCGCCTTGTTTCTTCTCTTTATCCACGGCGAGGGCGGGCATTTGAACGGTACAGAGATTCGTGATAAATAAGGAAATTGACAATTGCATGAGAATAGTGCTAAGTTTCATCAAAACAGCATATCAATCTCTGTTTCCAACCTCCGCTAATGTGGAGACGTATCTAAGACAAGTAAAATAAAACAACGAGTCATTATATGCTTTGAAGAATACGTGGTATGGTACAACTGCCGTGATGGCGGATCTTCAAAACTGTCCATCACCAACAGCAACATGATTGGTGATGATGCCAAAATTTGAGAACCGTAAATCTGGAACGACGAGCTGGATTATCTGTGTTTGTTATCCATGAGCAGGCTGACGTCGGTGTCTATCAATAAACGACAGGACGGAATGTGATCATCCATAAAAGTGAACAATTTGATTCTTTGAGATGTGTTTCATTTGTTACGAAAGAGCTCGCAACTCAAATTATTACCGTGTCAACTCCAAGATACCAGGCAGAACAAACAGTGCTCATTATGCGAACTGGCGGTGAGATAGTTGCAATTCGATCGTAACTCAAAGTTTGGGGGGAAAAACTTACCGAGAGACAACATGTATTGCATAAAAACTAGTTAGTTGCGATACTTCTAAATGGAAGCTTCGGTGAATAAACAAACTTTGTGCAAATTCTAAATTCATACGATACCTTTCGAAAGCGTTCCAATTATCATACAGCAGAGAAGCCAACTGATACGACGACTCGGTGGCCACGCCCTGATCGGAGATTCGACCGATTAGACTGAGCAACAATTCCAATCCCGGTGAAATGAAATCCTCCACTATCCATTCACGAGCGTCTGATTCGGACGGTGAGTCAAACGAATATCCGGTAGCTTCCAATGCACGAACCAGTGAGCTAAGAAGACGATGTCCGCGGGGTAAAGTAGAGTACGGTAGGGCGGGCCCAGGTACACTGCATGAGTCGACAGTACTTGAGACTAGCTGCTCAGGAGTCACACGATAACGCACGGAGTGCACAGATAACAAGGTACAGACACCTGCGCCGAAAAAAGAAATAGACACCGGGGTGTGATAATAAAGAATAGGTGGATTTTCATACACGATTTAGGGAGAATGGCGCTGTGATTGTCAAGAATATCACCATAAGAAGTGTCCATTTTTTTCAATCCTTCGGAATGAACCATTAATTTTGCAACATTTATTAGCGTACTCTACACAATCATTATCGTAAAGCCGAATCTTACGAAACCCTATGAAAAGCCGATTTATGAGGCCGATTAAGAAATACTAGTAATTACAAGTAGAGATTAATCGGCACAATGTAAATTCAAGCACATGCGAGCACATTTGATCATCAAAATAATAACAACGTTGCGAGACAACCGACATCTGCGGGAGCACAGGAGATCGAATAAGATGAACACATACGCATCCCATCGAATACTGGGGAATACCCGGAGACAGAATTAAATATTAAAGAGACATTACAAGGAATAACAGTACGCAAGACACTTTATTCGCAGTTAACCATCAATAGTGAAGACCGTCCCTTTGCGCGCAATCCAGGAAAAAGCCGAACAGCATACAGCTTTGCCCGAAATCCCGGCTGAGAAACACAGGTAAGACATGCGTAAACACACACTCACACACACACACAAACAAACAATTTTCACTAGATCCATTGGTATTTAAATGACGGATCAATAAAGTTGTCGGCACAGAGCACTACTCTAACAGGCACTGCCCGCCTTATGCACACTCCTAATGATGAAAAATGAATCAGTCGTGCCTAAATCAATGAGGATGTAAGAGTAAAGAAATGATCAAACAGAGGAGTACCGGGATACATGCTTCTCAGCGGTACCGAAAATTGCGAAATCAATCATGTGCGTTCGCAAAAATGTCAACTGTCGGTCGAACATGTAACATATTAAGTATACCAAGAACATTAGTATTTATCTCCTATTTATTTTACCAATCGCAGAAATTGCAGGGCGTAACCCTTGGGCACTTGGTGGAAACAGATCACCGAGTGGAAACCAAATAGGCCTTCTAAACTGATGATCAAGTGCTCTTTTCAGTTATCTGCGCAAACAAACTCGTCGACATGAACAATTATAATCACAAATGTTATGGGCATCGAGGTTTTCGCACACAAGAATATTAATCCCATTCAGACCTCACAAATCAAATCAGATGCAAATCGACGAAATTTACTACAACGAGTCGGATGTGAACTCATACGAAATGGTGCTGCTGATCAACACGCCGATCTCAGCCCATTCACGAGACGTATTGCAATCTACATAAACCTTGACGTGCCTGACAACATCCGTTGGCATTAGCTGAAGGCAAATAAAAAACGAATCACTGAGCCTTCGCGAAAAGTTCGAATACCATATGACCGTAACAAGTAAACTCACCCGCTTCGGAAAACAACTGAAACCAGCGACATCCGTGTCGATCTGTAGATAACGGTTTTGTAAAATAAGCCACAGAGACCAAGTGAATCGGATCAGAATCGCCAAGCTGAGACAACAAGAATTCGAACAATCGCATTTCCAAATCATCCGGTGACCCGGGAGTTGGTGCAGCCCCTGACGCAATCGTAAACGAGGTAGGTGGGAGAAAGATGGGCTCGACGCGTTGTTCTCCGGGTAGACAGTTCAGAGGTAGAGATACGTGTGAAAGACCAGCACGATCTCGGACAACAAGTGGCAATCTGCGAGGAAGTTGTGCGAACGATGGACAATCGGTGAGGCAGATCAAAGAGGCATACAACTGGCCGACAGTTAGTAACCAATCGATTGTACTATTGGCAGCGTTGTTTATATGATCGGTCTGCGAACAGAATAATTCAAGTGCAGGCGAAATCCATTCGGAAAACACAATCTCCGGTAGAGCAAGTTTGATCTCGAGGCCTTGGGGATTTGGATCCGTGAGTAAATTGCCCCGAGCAACACCGATACTGGGAGACTGCAAATGGGAAGACCCAATTGCGCAAGGTTTCACGACCGGGCCAAGTGTTGAAATTAATTGGATGTAGTCGTCTAGAGCAAGAACAAAGGTAGCAATGGTCGATGAGCGTCACACCAATAGTTCGCGAAAAGCAATGTATTCTATCCAAAGTCGAATCCGATAAGGCGTTAAAGAAAACCAAAAGAAATGTTAGTTTTTTCGTGACAAACAGAACACGAAACGAGGCTGGCCCAACGTCCACTTCACCCTGAATGCTTCTGTCACGAGATTGTCTGCAGAAGCAAGATGATCAAACGTATTGTGCTCCACCTGAATCAGAATCCAATTCTATAGCAATGATGAACTGGTCAGACAGGCACAAACATAAGGAGAGAGAGAGAGGGAGAGAGAGAGAGAGTGAGCGAACAACGGGTCAGTCCACGTGTTCAGCTTATCTCCTACAATCCTTGGATAAAAGTCCTATGTTCCGAAAGCTGCTAGATTTCTTCTCCTGGCCAATGGAATCCCAGTGACAGTCACGTTTCTACCGCGCAGTTTGGATTCTCCGGCTGAGAGCTGGCATCGTATCACGAGGCCATAGGAGTGTGGCGTTTTTCCAATTGACATACGTTTGCGTACACGAACGACTGTAAATCCGCCAGTCATGTTGTCATAGCAGTTGACTCTAACTGTTTATTTGTTTGGATTAAACTTTCAAATGAACTTATTCACATTTACACTGTCGCTAGAATTTCAGGCGACATCAGAAATATCACGCCCCTTGAAAGTGTTGTCATTATTTGTTACAGGTTGTCAGATGCGTAAAGATTTCGGGTGCATGAATGCGCAACGGTCCAGAACACGTTGAACAAATGAAACTTCAGTGATAAGATCAGATTCCACGATCACTGTTTGTGACCAGTGATGGAAAAAAGTGGAAGTGTCGTTCATTGAAAGGGATGTACCTCGTACTCACTGAGACCACCATATGTCACAAAAACGGAAAATGCCGTACTGGGTCAAGTAAGATCATCTATTGCCGAAAATAAGTTACACGATGAAGTCCAAATCATCCATTACTGATCGATTTCCCGTTCCAGAACCCAAAATGGCAATCCACTGTCGCCCGGCTCGTCACTAGATGTAACCCACTGGGACTTTATGTCACCACTCAAAATTTCAGGATTATGGCTGCTCGCTGTGCCCCCACTCCATATGTATTGATCTTTAGCAGGTACAGAGGATATCCCCAACACTATGCCGATGCGTGAAGCGTGCCATAGCAAAAGCAAATTCAAACGTTATGGTGCACTAACAAGATAATCTGAGTTCGTCGAATGTTTCTGCTCACCATATGCCAGATCAATCAGGCCCTCCAACTGGGACGGCGAAGGCGGTAATAGGATAGGAGCTGGCTGCTGTGAGAAGACCGGATGCGGAATGTTGTCGCTGAAACGGACCACATTCCCATTGACCAGTGGTAAGATTCGCAGATGATGCAGAGTAGACAGAACACGGCGTCGGACGGCCGCGATGGTACTGCGTGATGACTGTGATCCACGGGGTCCGGTCACGTGACTTGAGATGGCCAATTCCAGGCTGATTAAGAACATGTTCAACAGACCCGGCCTGTGCCACTCATCTGCAAATGAGATCGGAGAGCAAAGTGAACAGAGAGTTGATTTATCCTTTTCTCGAATAAAATACCGAAAATCGAAAGAGAGTCAAGAATGAACTAGTGTCTCCCGTGGTTATTTAACCATAACGCAAGGTCTTTTAACATTCGTGGATGTTTTTTTAGCCTCCACACATAATGATGCATGAATATGCCTGAAGTGTACTTTTATCGGATGTGAAAATTGGGTATTTAAGGTATTCTAAAAGAAAGTGCACAGCCTACAGGCGTGACATTTTATCTTTTTGATCACTTAAAGGTTAGCAACCATCGGATGAATTCAACCGCAAGAACAACTGAAAGTGAAGATCGTTTTGATTCGTTACGTGGTCAATGAATCGTTATTGTTTATTATTGGTGAGTTGCTGCTTTCCAACTTCAAAGTTTGTTCACTATGGAGAGCCCGATGAAAACTGAAATCTTGATTGAAGCGACTGATTTAAGCAGATAAGAAAATGCAATCAAACAGCGTCCAAGGAAGATAGGAAGCTCATTGATTAGTGTTTTCGAAATAGAATGAATTTGGTTGACCTTGTCCGGACTCCAGGAATAAAATTAAAAACATGCCGGACCATTGCCAGATCAGACCTCGAAGAACCTCTGATGGGCAACAAAAAAACACGACCCGCTTTCTCTAATTTCAGTTCACGAAGACCGGGAAGGTAACAAATTCAACTTCGAAAACGAGAGGATCGTCGCTCGGGGTAGAATAAAGCATTCGAGGGAATTTCTCGAAGTTTGGCACTCCTTGGAAAGATCGATAAACAGACACGTCGACCTGGAGCGCGCATACCAGTCGATTCGATCTAGGGACCAGTCAGCACAAGCCAATAGAAATGAACCCTGATTCAGCCCAAAATATGCCAACAATAGACGGAGATGAACAAAGTAGCTACCCGACCACTTCATCAAGAGTAGCCAATGAATACCGACCGAAAGACTAGGCAACCAGACGCTCGCCACGGGATGATAGCACTGACAGTGTCAACTCGATTTATGATGAGAAGTTTGCAATCAAACTTCCCAGCTCAGCGAACAAACCAAGGCCATCCTGTTGAACATGAGCTACGAGAAAGAACATCATTCTCTAATCTGCCGTCATATATATATATATATATATATATATATATATATATATATATGCAGGTGGCTTCCAATTGCGGGCTGATAAATGTGAATTTTTTTTACCAGCCGTCAAGTTTCAAGTGGGGTTTGTGTTTGACTCGACTGGGCGCCACCCTGACTCGTGGACATCTAGACACTCAAAGAAATGTCAGCCCTAACATGTGTCCCGTCTGCGGCTTCACTTGCTACTACAGCACATTCCCCGCACCCTACATAACGTCCACGGTCTGCTGAAGGACTTAACGAAGAAAGATATTCCATGAAACTGGTCACTACAGTGCCAGGGGGCTTTCGAGCACCTTAAAGCTATGCTGCTGGCGCATTACGACCCACAATTGCCAATCGTGGTAGCCGCGGAAGCACCCAATTCTGGGGTTGGTGCAGTTGCCTCAAACGCGTTCCCTGACGGACCCGAAACACCAATCGCACACGCATCCAGAACGCTAATGCGAGCCGAAAAGAACCCCGGGGAAATCGAAAAACAAACACTAGCTATTAGTTTTGATGCCAGACGGTTCCATAAGCTTCTTAATCGTCGGCACTTCACTCTCCTAACAGATCACAAACAACTGTTGTCAATTTTCGGATCCCACAATGATCCCCAAGTACAGTCAGCTAATCGATTTGTCCAATGAGCAATCATCTTCCTGAGCTACGAATTTAACATCCGATACCGGGGTACCGTGGAATTCGGTCAAGCAGACGGGCTGTCCCGACTCATTTCCCAACACCGTCCAAAAGACGGAGCCGTGATCGCCCACCTCACACTCTAGGATGTCGTATCCCCACAATTTACTAACACCGTCCGTGTCCTACCGATTGCTGCCGCAGACAGTTGCTCAGCCACTGGCAATGACCTTACCCGTGCAACACCGTTCGATTCTTGGCCACCAGGCCGGTTCACTCGCGAGCTAGAACTCATACGCCGTCAAAGTCAATCGTTCTCAGTGGCTGATTCATGCCTCCTGTGCGCCGAGCGAATCGCTATTCCTAAATCCCTCCGCAAGGTCATTTTAATCAGTTCCATCTGGGTCACCCGGAAAGCGCACGAATCAAATCCATTGCCAGCAGATAAGTTTACTGGCAGGGCATGGACAACGACATCACTGTCATCGTTCACCGATGTTCCCGGTGTCAGCAAGCGGCGAAACTGTCGCCACATGCACCACCATCACCGCGGTTCAACCCTGAAAACCCATGGTCGTGCATCTCCCTGGGCCGTTAGATGACCTGATGTAGCTGATCATCGTGGATACCTTTTCAAAACGGCCCGGCATCATTTTGTTCTCACCCATCACGACGTCGTCGACGATCGGCACACTCCAAACTACCAGGGGCTTCCGAAGATCATCGTGAAAGACAGTGGCTCACAATTCACATCAGCTTTATTCGACCACTTAGTCAGTGTCACGCCAGTCAACACGTTCGCTCGCCACCTTACCACCCATAACTCAACGGATAGGTCGAACGCTTTGTTGACACCTTCCAACGGGCACTCGTGAAGTCATGGGGAGAAGGGAGAGTACGCGAAATCATCCAAATCTTCCTGTTCGTATACAGGACCACCCTAACCCCGGCAACCCCAGGTAACCAGTCACCCGCAAAGGCACTAAAGTACAGGAAGAAAAGGCCACATGCTACTACGCACGTCAAACCCAGCAGTTGGTACAAAGAGGTTTTAGTGTCGGCAACAAGGTATAGGCGCCCGACTATCGCTCGGGAAAGCCAAGCTGGAGGAATGCCGTTGTACGGCGCAGAATAGGGAATGTTATATACGAAGTGGCGGTCGAAGGCAAGTGGTTACATCATAAGAACCAACTGAAGGATCGGTATACATTGCAGGATGAAAATTTTGCGAAACTTCAGATTACGCTGGATATGTTGTTAGATTTCCTTCGTGTGCCCGCAAAGACAAGCACCAACAGGGAACCGTGCCTCTTGCCCAGATGAAAAATAGAGTGCGGCGACAGGCACAAACATTCCCACTGAACCTACGAGCAAAGAATTATAGTTTGACCATTCAGGGAGGGAGATATGGGTAAAATTTCACTTTTTATGATTTGATGCCGTACATCTCGAATCTGCGGCCATTTTGTTCAAAGTCATCTCGTTTTGGAGGTATCAAAAATTCGCCCCCAATTCTAAATTCGCGCCCGTGGACTTTTCACGAAGGCGTACAGTAGGCAGGCGCTTTACCGCAATTTATTCCTTGAATGAGTGAGGTCACCTTAATTCTATATAAGCAGCGGAACTTAATGCATAGTGGTCTTTGGTCTAGAACCAAATATACGGTTGAGCTAGATGTCTTCTCTTCCGCTATCTTCTTTGTGTTCAGTTCCCCGGGCAGCTACTGACCGAGAGTTGGGCGATTTGGTACTCAAGAATTTATACATTATTCATATCATAAAAAACGTTGCAAACAGTGAGGGGTATCAAAAACGTACCCTGATTCAAATTGCTTGCCAGATCCAATAGTGAATCTACCGAGATCGTTTGCACACCAAGCCAGAGCAAAGCACCTCGACGATAATGTGTAATCAGCCAGTCAGAACAAGCTTGAACTTCCTGCAAGGAAACACCACTGTCGCCAATTGCTCTTTGCTCCTGAACGACTGGTCTGGTTGCAGATGGCACCAACAACTCCGGATGAGGTTCGTGCATGCCCAGTTGTTCGATCAGAAGACGAGTCAAGACGTGAAATGATTGTTGCTTTAAGTATGCGAAAAGTAATCAAATAAAAGCAGGAGAAAGAAAGGATCAGCCTCAATGTAACCATCAACTCAAACGGGCATTGTAAAAGACAATCAATCGCGTTGAGAGTATCGAGGTAGGCCAGGGTTGAGCGGAAAGAATTAGTTAGAGAATAAACATAGTAACAATAATAATATAACCACTACTATTGTTAAATATGCCACTGCAGCTCTGAGTATTTCTCCGGAGAACTAATATAAACATGATACGCCTACAAAAAACTAGAATCCTAGAAATGCTGATTGATAAAAGGACGAAACATAAATTCATTGAAAAAAACATCCTTGTCTTCTCAAAGCAAATTGCATCCTGTCGGAAGCCCAAGTGATTGCATTAGGACGGTTGAAACCCCGATAAAAAATGACCAAAAAATGCTTGAACAAGAGTAAAGACAGCGGCTTTCAACGGATTGTTGTCCTCGTTAGCAGGCTACCAGGATACTTGACAAAAATCGAAAAAGGCTAACTCTCACGGAGAAAATACGGCAGAGGTCCATGAAATCGGTGCACAATTGTGCCCCCCTGACGGCCACCAGATCATAGTGGGCTAAAGAGAACAGAGGAGGGACAGCTATCAGTCATTCTCGAGAAGAACAAACAAGAGAAAATGTTCCTATATTTTGCTGCTTCCTTTACATTAGTCCTACTTATCATCGTCGTTACGGGCATTCTGTATGAGCCAAGACACTGTCTGATACACGACCGCCTGGGGAGATCTAACTGCCCAAGTAACTAAATCTATCCACCTAATTTAGTTGCTTCCCTGCAGAAACAAAGCTTGACTTTGAGCAAATGTAGTCCTGCAACAGCATTTTAAACTTCGAAGGTGAAAAACGCACATCAAATATACCAACACTAAACTTCAGAGGATCGAGAAAAATCTGCAAGTGACTGGAATCTTTACCCAGTAGCATAACATAGTCCGTCCATTTCATTTCAGATAGATTCTTGTGTGAACATTTCAATGACAAAGTTGAAAATAAAAGGTGAGAGAGGAAAGCCCTGACGAAAACCAATTCTCGTAGCAAACTCGGTTTCGGCAATTTGCGCACAGAGATTGGATAAGAGAAGTGAATTTCTCTGACATACCCTTCAGTGAGTCGCAGTGTTAAAGAGCTCCATGATCGACTGAGTCGAACACCGCCTTCAAGTCAAGAAAGACAGAAGTCATGGGTTTAAGGAATATGTGCCTATGTTCTAACATTTGTCGCAAACTGAGTGTGCGGACATTGAAGGCATCCAATACTTAAGTTTACATAATGCTTCCGAACTATTTATCCCCTTTTTAGTGCTGCCATCAGATAAATCTATCCAGCCGCAGTTCTGTGGCTAATTGCATGGTCTATGCATAGAAAAAAACGGAAATCAGGAAGGTTCCCATTAGAAAGGATGATGGATGTATTCGGGCTATTGGCAATTCGCGGAAAGTTTTTCTTTGAGGGGCGTTAACTCAGCACGGGGACTTGGAGCAGTCGTAAACTTATCACTAACCACCTTTCTCGATGTGATGGATAGCGCGATCCTGATTATCCCGCGCAATAACCGACGTAGTATGAAATTCATTGTGTTCGTGCTATTCATTGGGTTTTTTGGACGATCAATGCCAGGGAGTTCAGCCACTAAACAGGAGCACAATCCGGGTCCCCAATCAAAGCCTTTGGTTCTTACAAGAACCTGACTGTAATGCAGCGGGGTATAGCTGAGTGGAGGCCCACCTACTTGGATCCACTCAATTTTCCGATTGAGTTGCAAGCTCAAATAAACCTCCAGCCTCGAGGATCAAGGGACTACCTCATCAGGCCTTTACCCATTGACCTTTCAGGTATGATTGGATATCAAGCTTAAGATAAACCATCCTGATGGCTCGTTTGGTCATTGAGACATGCAAGCCGTCACAATACGTCACGGTGCAGTCTCACTGTGACGGGACAGTATCAATAATATAATATTTTTGTGAGGAAATGACGTACACGCGAGGCACGCAGAAACCCACTGCATCATGGAGGACAGCCCGTATCGTGACTCTGGAAGTTGCCAAGAACCGTTCAAGATGTCAATCCGTCCAATCGGGAAAGCGAGTTGATTCCACGATATCCATTAGTGAGGTCACATTAGTACATTGATAATATTTATGCATAAATACTTTTTTGCGTTACTGTCCCTACGGTTGGGATGAAACCTGACAGAATGCATGTAATGCACAATGAAAGTTGGTAACTCGTTGTCGTTTGCCTAGTTACCACATCTAGCGAAATATTATGTGGTTCTATGACATTCCAAGTTTCAGGGCCACGGTCACCGGTTCCCGGTACTCCCTGTCGTGGGCCCAAGTGCCTATGAGGTACGTTCCCTTCGCTTTACTCATGCACATAGCACGCAAAAACACTATCCTGAACTTATTTCACACCGGTTAAATGCTTGTATTAGAATCTCCCAAGTCAATCCTGCATTTTTTTCTTCGTACCATCGGGTAGTAGTCATCTCAAAAAGGAATCATGGGTCCTGATGGACAATTGATGATTTGAAGATGGAGTTGTCGCACGTGATGAATTGTAAGTGACGTTCCACTTTCTTTTTCTCTTTCTTGATAATTGTTTTCAGTCTTCATTGTGGTTCCCATATCACTTTGACTGTGCACAGATTTGTACAACATTACACACACACATATATATATATATATATACATATAGCATTGTTAACTTGTAAGCAACCATCACAGAAACTACGCAAAACAGAAAAATAGGCAGAGCAAATCTGATAGGAAGAAACCTAAAAACAAGAGATCAGCAACAAAATGCAGAAAACGTACCGAGGAATCCGAAGACCCATTTCGCCCCGGTTCGTACGGAACTAGCAACATCCGATCAGGAGTGGCTAAAGAAGGTGCGGCAAGTGGAGTTGGCTCGGCTAGGTTTCCAGTCGCCGCTGGCTCACATTCCTGTACAGGTAGCCAGGCCAATCGACAGAGACGTTGACGTAACTGTGCTGACAGACCGTAAAATAGGCCACCAGCAGACATATGTGTCGCGAGCGGAACTTGTCCAGATGAACTGTCCAGTGAGCATGGTAAGCAGGACAATAAGCGACCAAGAAATTGATGCCGCGTCAAACGCGTTGCCGATTCGATGGACTCTAGATTGGGCTCGGTTGAAGCATAAAGCTGTGGACGAAAAAAGATGAAGTATGGTGAAAGCATGCACTATAAATTATACTGGTCTCGTAGGTTGACTCGAACATAAGATTACAATTTAATTCGAATGTATTAGTAAAAACTGCTACCACAGTTCTAGCACTGCCAACCTGAAGTCTGGAGGAAAGATCCTGGCAACAAACTAATCTCGATTAAGCGCAAAATCTTACACACACTCGAGATCGTGTAGCCCTTTGGCTGAATGAAAATCGATGCGAAAAGCATCTTTACGAAACGGCTTCAGCACAGTCACAACAGAAAATCACTCGAATGAAGTTTATTACGAAGTTTTGCGTTATATCATTTCTCATATTACTACAGAATCATGTCCAAATTATCCGAACTTATGTCAAAACTATTTCGTTCAGCTGTGTTAATGAGGTGCTATTTGCAATAGTCTGAAACGCGATCAATCCTACATGGGTACATTTGTGTGTGCGCACCGTAAAGTGCACACAGCATTTGCGCAGTTTCTCACAGTGTTAACAGGTGTGCCCTCGCGAGGTCTCGTGAAACAGAGACGTGGTTTTGCCCAAATCCGAATACACTTGACATAAATCTGAAACAGTGCGAGAAATAGCAACGGACGCAACTGACTGTATGTAGGCTGAACTTAGTTTCGGCTAGCCGCACAATAACATCGACATTAAAGGAAGAGAGAGAGGAATTCCATTTCGTATTAGTCTTGTTACGGCGACCTTAGACTACCTGAGTAAAGATTGAATCATGAATAGCGAGGAGACCGTGGAGCACTGTGTTGCATCCCTATTTACCCCGTCACGTATAAGCAGACAGGAATGAAAATGGATGTGACGTGTAACTGGCATTCAATTATCGACCTTGGCATTTGGCAACAATGCGCTCACGGTCACAGCTTGGACATAGACCTATCTGATTGCTAAAAATTCATTGCATGTGAAGATGGTCTGAACTTCAGTGTTCATTCAACATCACATATTTATCGGCATGAACTTGTCCGAGTGCTTTGGTTTTTGCTTTGCTGACCACTCAACGGATCAACCATGTTTTCATTCATGCTAGCATCTTGATGGATAAAGAAACCTGCGACTAAATGACACGGTAATTGGGTTGCAGACATCCAATAACATTTTAGATTTTTGGTCTTCAATGGTTACACCACTAGAGAAACGCCTGTATATATCTATTAGAGCAAATCGGTGATATCACCATAGCCTATTACCATGTTTCCCGAACTATGAACAAACTGAGTGCAACGAAAGCGCAGTACTACTACCATTGTTTGTCGTACATTCAAAGTCAAAAACAAAAATAGTGGATCATCGAAAAGCACACGTGGGTAGAATGAAGTAGAGTTAGCTGGTTCGATTAGTGGATATCAGACCTAATCAAGATAAAAGAAAGCAAATGGCGAGGAGAACAGAGAAAGAATGGAGAGTTGTCACTCACTTGCAAAGCTTGTTCAATCATGTGAGCAAACACGTTAGGAATTTGGCCAACAAGCCACTGATTCCAAGCACTTGTACCGTCCACATCTTCGCGTGAGGAGGTCAAATCGAAATCGGCTGTATTGGCATGGGGACAGTGAGAAACGGACAAATTCTGATCATACACGAATCCGGATTAGATGGCGCGGAAACAAGCACGAATCAGCCTATCACTGTTCCCAGTCAAGTTATAACTACCGAATAGATTGACTTCAAACGCCCAAATAAAGATGGCACGTGAAAACCAAAACGAAATGAATTGGAGAAAAGAGCTAAAAGAGTACGCCGGTTACCGGCCGATTTTATGGAGAACAAAGGAAACCTGCAGATCGGTTACGAATGATTTTGGTCGTTTCAAGAACGTCCCAACACTCGAAGATCAGTTACAACAGCAGACTAGAATACCTGGAGCATTTAAATCTCTAGGAATCGAAGTCTATTCATATTTGGTTCCATTCAACAAATGCCGCAACACACTCTTATAGTGCACCCGGAAAAAGTGGTCGCTTATTCCAAAAAATTCCCGGATCGCGAAATGAAATGTACTACGAGAAAATCTCCTTTCGAGAGCGTCATTATCACGGATGGAACAAAATTGTTCGAAGCCAAGATTTTTCGATCTAGGGAAAGTGCCGAAATCCAAAGAGATACTGTGAAACAGGACTCAACGAGTAGTCTTGATCTTTCGACTACCCAGCTGGATTCAAATTCGTGAGACTGTTTAGTCTGTTTTAAGTAAATCCTTTCGACGAGGTCCATGTGATCCAAGTAGACTAATTCTATATATATACGAAACGTCACGATAAACGTATTGACTCAGTGTACGCCTTCTCAACTCTAAAAAATATATATAATGTTTACATCATATGCCTTCGGAATCACGACGAAGGACGAAAACGGCAAGCCAGAAATGTATAAGAGAAATAAACAGTGTGCAGAGTACACCACAGATGGCAGTTTCTTCAGTGTACATTGTCCGCTATCGGCCATCCATCGAGGTGTGTGATTACCCTCTGGAGAACTGACTTAGAGGATCCTTACCCCAAGTCTTTGGTCAAACGATATAACCCACAAGGCAGCATGACGATTTGAGGATCACGTCCTTCGAATGGGGCCAAGCATCCTGGGTGTCCGGTACACCACTTTGCCGCAGACGCCAGTGAGCACACAAGTCCATGTTTCACAAGCTGCCCGTGGACAATTTGGAATCAGTGTTCGGTCATTCCCTTAGGCTAGTCACCAAAGACCAGTCAACCCGGTGAAGGGCACCAGACAGTGGCCGTCGTTCTTGCACTTTAATGTGAACATCGCCAAGAGAAGGAAACGTACGGGACTTCTAATAGGCAAAACCTAACCCAGCCAACGACTGACCAATAGTTCGATTACTATGCACTGAGTTTAGACCAGTTCTCAATAAAAGAAATTAGGCAGAAGGGTCATGTGACCGTGAATTGATTAACTACTAATGACAGCGAAAAAACACATACCATTGATGTAAAACGAGAAAGCTGATTCGCGCACTGGCAGATAAGCGAATATCGAGCATTTCGGCAACGGTTCCGGATCAGTCAACGAGATCGCGATAGAGATTTCCGTGTTCCGGGGTGTGGACTAGACAAAAAAGTGGAAACAGGAAACGACAATCAACAGAATACCAAAACGTCGGACATTCCGAATACGGAGCAGATACGCCTTCATTTAAACATTGAATGGGTATGCTACATGTCTGTGACAGCAGGTAGCAAATTAAACGAAGCAAACTGGTTTCATTTGATCCATCCCGTAGGTTCATACATCCTTTTCGCTGATTAATGAGGAACACGTAGGAATTTTACAACAAACCTGACATCCTTGCAGTGCCAGGAAAATAACCGAATAACGGGTTGTTCCAAAAATTCGATTCCATGACGGGTTTACAACGTTATTTGAGTAACAGACCATCGATATTATGATTTTTTTCGTTAAGTGCCTCGCTGTGAACTTCCCATTCAGAAAATGGACCGTAAAATCACCAGTGAGAGGGCACGGATTGTCAGTTCACATCTCATCTAGCTTCACGATCCTATGCGTGCTCACATGAGCCGAAACATGAAAGTCAATATGTAATCACCAAATTCAAAACGTGTCAGTTCTAAAGTATTCTTAGAATTGTAACCGCACTGCAACGATTTAATGTGTTAGCTATTTTAAAAAGAGCTAGTCGTGAATAAGCGATCACAGAACGTTAGTGGTGTTCATTCAAAGCGCCTCGCGTTCTCGTCTGACTGTTTACAACGGCGTACAGACATCTACGTGACGCGTTTACGTGGCTCACACCAAATTGGAATCACCTGCAACTCGTAAGATTATACAAATGTGCACGAAAATGGACAAAACAGACTACTAACATGGAAATGAGAATCAGTATTCTATGAAACCAGCATGAAACCAAGCAAACGGAAACAGCTAGGCTAGGACTAAATTTTCAAAGTAATAGGATGCAAAAAGATTGTTTGTTGCACGGGTCTCACTTACCTCGAAACCATGTGACTCATCAGCACGAACCCGCTCACGGAAACACAGCCATCGGTGAATAGTCGTGGTCCCTTGGTCTTCGGGTTTCGTATGGTTCCATTCACGTTCAGCCACACTGATCACCTCCGTCACTCGGTCCGCATCGCTTTTACTAAGTTGTTCTGTTTGTTTTGTAAGCGAGAGCAGTTTGCTGCGCGTGTGCTGTGGTATCAAAAACGCGAACATGCGAAGAGAAAGAGAAGTGTGTTTGATCAACAATTACGTATCAGTGACGGAAAACCTTGGGTCCACTGAAATCGCATTAAGTAGTCAAGTAAACTGTCAGTGCTAACGTGGTTAACATCGAGGGGTTTGGACGAAAAAGTTGTAAGTTCCATTGGCCTAACCGTTGGTTACACTTCTAATCGGCAGTCGCTCAGTGACTGCGATCCATTCCCAAAAAACTGGATGAAAGGGGAGCAAAATATGACTATCATTGCTATTATTATTATTATTATTATTATTAGGAACTTGGCTCGCACTAAATGCACCATAAGGCGTCTAATCAAAAATGATCAGTAAAGTTCATGATTGAGAAAGAAAAGCTGCAGTAAAACTTGCTCATTACGCCGATTCTTATAAATGAAAAAGGTCACAAGATCAAATTTACTGTCTCCGGTTATATCCGCAAGGCCACAGTAATGACTTTTCCATCACTAAAAAGAAACCTATGAATCTCCTTGTAACACAACTCAGTCCTGAGACGAAGTTGGGCAAGGGATCCCGAGCACTGCACAGATAGGCTAATCAACGTCGGAATCGATGGACCTTGGGAATAGGCCGGCTGATCTTTACTGTTACTTCGTGCACAATGGCCCAACACAACGTATACCACCTTCTGAAAGGGGAGACAACTAATTGTAGAGGTTATAAACGGAGGGAGGGTATGAACATGCAACATTCAAGAACGAACGGCGCAGGCTTGATCACTCGGACACCAGCGGTTGAATCGCTCGAAAGTGATTGGCCGGATTAAGAATACAGCGGCGGAATCCTACTCAATTAACATGGTCTTGTCTATCGCATGGTAACTTATAATAACTCGTATCTGTTTGCGTTTGGCTATGCGTTTGTCCCTAGTTGGTTAAAGCCTAATTTCGAGTACTCACTTGGGACTTTGGTCATCACTCGTTTCCGTTTATCATGACGAAGAACAAGTCCCAGGTAGGATTTGGCGAACAAAGCTAGGAAAGTCGATATTTACGAATAGTGATAACGTTTCACAAACTTTCCTTTTGTACAAATGAGTTGAAATTATTCAGAGATCAAAAAACGGCAGAATTCCTGTGTTACGTACCGAGTCACTCAAATCCGAGCAACATGACAAATTGCAAATCCGAACCTCAGAGAACCGAACACGCAAAGACGAAAATGGAAGAGTTGACATCTAGCTCAACCGTGCCGAACCAAAGACCTCTGTACAGTAAGCTCCGTTGCTTATATGAAACTTTAGGTGACCTCGCTCATTTAAACAGTAAATTGCGGTAAGGCGCGTGCTTACTTCACATCTTCATCAAAAGTCCACTGGCGCAAATTTAAAGTGAGTGGCAAAATGTGATATCTCCAAAACGAGATGAATTTGAACAAAAATAACCGCAGATTTGAAGTGTACAGCATCGATTAATTGAAAAAGGAATTTCTCCCAACATTCTGCATCTACTGGAATTGGCTAGAACAGTAGTCACGTTGAGTAGTCAGCAGCATCCGGTCACTCATATTCACGTCTGATTAATTGTACTAAACATTTTCTGACTGAAAATTACGGTTTCGAGGATGTTTGACATCTCAAGTAGTCAACGATTTCCAACGTGTGTACCATCAATGTCCAACTCATCATATAAAACCATGAAAGCCCTATACGTCGTTTCGTCCTTATTGGGAACCACCAGTAGTACATAGCCATCGGGCACTAACAGGTACGTGAAAACGGGATGAGATTGTTAAAAGAACATGGTAGCCACTGAGCTATCCGAATTGAGTCTCAACAATTATCCAAACATTAATACTCCATGACATGCTACCATCCCCACCTACGATTGAATTTTACAGGCCACTAGTTTCTACGCATCAGGTGGTCACCGGCTTTTCTGTGGGATGTGAAATAATAAAAAACAGAATTCTGCAACTTGGTAGATTGAAGCAGCGAATGCTTTACTGCGATGTGTTGACTATTGGATTCGGTAAATGTGAAGACGTTCTGGCTTCGATGAGAAAGATCGTTCTGAAGTAACGCAGCAAAATCTCGATCAAAGGTACAGATAATAGGAGGATATCGATGAATCAAGAACGATGGGGATTTTATTCAACCAGCAGCCGTCAGGCACCCAACATAGTATATTTTATCTACATTATTGCAAACTTGGATTGACTGAAATCGCCAGTCAAGAAGCGACCAAGCACATTCGCATTTCCACAATTGATCAATCTTATAATGACCGATTGTTTGGTGCATGTTAATTGGGCGTGTTCTGGACAACTGTAGTAACGGAAAAATATCCCAAAAGTTCAGAGACACGCTGTACTCTCAAGAAGAATGAATGGCAACTACAATCTTTAGGCTTGGAGTGATAAACTCAAACAGATCGGCATCGCAACGAACCGAGCGCGGCAGTGGAATGGTGCCTCGGGCAAAAACATAGAACTACCCGAATTTGAAGGGACACTGTGCCCATATGACCAGCTTGAAACTGTAAACCACGTTTTCCTTTGATAAGAACCACATGTGAACAGATGTACATTTTTTGGCACAGTACAACTAACCGGCCGATCTGTGGTGGTTGACTCAGACGAACACGAAAAGGTCAGACATCGCAAGCGACGTAGGAATAGCATGACACTTGGAACCAAGGTTTCACGAGTCAACTGGATGACGGAGGACAACTGCAACCCTGGTGCGTTGGATTTCGCCGTCAACGGGAGCACGAATAGTGTGGTACACCAAGCCGGAACCGGACATGGCAATGGCCACCGAGTGGGCTGATGTCCTGTCGACTCCGGGTGCTCGGAATCACACCACTCTGGGATGAGCAGAGAAAGTGATCCGGTTGAGGTCGAGGATGGATCTCGAGTGGACTCGCGTGATTGACGATGAAAACGGAGATGGAATCCGTTCGAGTGGACTTCTGGTGCATCAGTAACATTGAACACGGATTTAAATCCGATACCCTTGCGACCTTTGAACAGAGAAAAAAATATTTTCGACACAAGCCGGATGAAGCAAAACAGGCAAAAGAACTAATACTTTTCACAGAAAATGTGATGTAATCAACTGTAATCGGACCAACAACCATGGACGTTACAAGTGGTCAATGGTTGTACACTTCAATAAAACCACGCACAGTAGCAAAGCATAATTCACTAACTTTATTAAAAAGAGCACTGCTTTATCTTATCTAATCACAAGACTGGTGGAAACATTCCTTATATTACATGCTACATGTATAGGTGTAGAGGAGGGAGCATGCCCTGTAGCCATTAGGGCCCGTTACACAGGACGGAGAGCCGGCAACCGTCACCCTGAAAATTGGAGTGGCGTGCAACCACACGGTCTCACTAGGTTACTCTATTACTTTCTCTAATATAAAATGCACACAATACCTCCCAGAATGAACGGAAAATCACTGTGCATTTGTCCAATAAAGAATAAATAAGTGACATAGGCGAGCATCAATTCATGAAATTCCTGGGATATCAAGAACGAGTGGCTCTCGATTAGAGCCACACAGACAACAGGCATCAAATGCAAGTGATAAAGTATTAACCGCCAACTTTAGGCAATGCGCGAAAAAAATTCTGAGGTGATTTCACAGAAGAAAGCATACTATGACTGAGTATTGCACACACCGGTTTTCGAATCACGATCTTCCGTTTTGGTGCTGACCCCCACATCACAAAGCGAGGTGATATCCATCTCAGTGAATCCAACCGATTCGTTATTCATAATCAACAGAGCAGAACAAGGGTCGACAGAAGTCGAAGTGCGATTGTGCATAGCGGCACAAAACTCCAGGGTGGGCAGCTGTTCCGGATCGTTCGATTGCTCAACAGCGTACCGATTGTCATCCGCGTTTTGGATCAGTTCGAGCAAGAAGTGTCCAGGTGCACCGTACAAATCCTCCGACAGTTGAACAAGACTTCGAGCTAATTTGCCCTCCATACGCTGCACCAAACATTCGACGGAGGCAGACAGGAGCGGATGAAGGAATTGTGGGTGAACATAGACCATTGAGATTTCACGCATGACATGATCAATGCGAACTGCGAAACAATTTGCTTCCCCCCCCCCAACACACATACACACTCCACAAACACGCAACGTATACAGGGACGAGACCGAGTGGAACAGAATACATATGGTATATGGAGTTCAAGAAAATCATTCCAGAGAAACGATGCCCTTATGTACAAGATGACTAGTTTCGTTTAATTACCACTCATCATATGGGTTCACTGGAAAGACTACAAACCATTGCCACCGAGATGCAAAACACAACTGGCAACAATAACCCGAGTATGTAAAACGGAGTGGGAAAACCGCGTGGAGTTCGAATAGGTCAAACGTGACGATAATCTGATGACCCAGTGATCATCTGTGAGATGAGAGACCATTACCTTCAACCACCGAAATGACTGGTATCAGAGTTGGTGTAACATGGAGACTAGGAGTTCATATGCTAGTTCTACCCGATTCACAGTCGCTATTAACCTTAGGCTGATTTTAGTATCATCATCAACCGACGTGACATCATCAGTGTTATGATCTCGTGGCGAGCGTCTGGTTGTCTTCGTTCGCCTAAGTGGGTCACCTTTGGTTTTCAATCAGTGTTGACTGACTGCTATGGCTGGAGTGGTAGGGTAGAAGTACTGCCCAGTTGTTTTGTTCATCTTCCTCTGTTGTTGGCATGTTGCGGGCTGAATCAGCATTCGTTTCTACTGGCTTGTGCTGATTGGTCCTTAGGTTGGATTGATAGATATACATGGTCTACATCGACATGTCTGTTTATCGATCTTTCCGAACCACAAGAGAAGCTATATCCAGACACTTTTCAAACAAGCACAATCCCAAAACAGCACTGCGGAACGAAGAAAACAAGAAAACATCTGTTCCATATTTAATATATATATATATATTGTGGACTTCTAAGCAGATTTTTGTTAACTTCACGAAATGAATTGTATTAACGTGATGGAAACCGTTATGACCCGAAACCGAGCAGGTTTGCTCAACAACATGGTAACATTCACAAAACTATAAATTTTCTGCCACTTAGTGATTTTTGATTGTAATTTACCACCCATGACTTCGATTGGTATAAACGCGTTTTTTTATCACCGAGTACAACCACTGAAAAAATCACACAGACTACCAACTCATGCGACTGAACTCGGTAATTCACGTGCATTGTGCTCTTTTATGACGTAAATGACCCAAGACCGTATTTACTATATTTCATGTCGGGGCTACTAAACCGGCCACTAAAAGACATGCGGAGTCTACAAAACAATGGAAAATCCTGGAGACAGGGGTGAGAACGATAATTGTACAAATCATCCCTGGATGGCTGAGTTCTGAAGACAAAAACGTATAGACCGACAGTCTAACTTACTCGAACAAGATCGGTAGCCTCTGTGCTCAATTTCGCACCGCAACCGAACTCACGTCGACGCAGCTCTTGGATAAATTCCCGGCGTGATGCACATAGGACAGTGGGAGACGGACGTTCAGAGACGGGGGCAAGCATCTTATCTGTTTCTTCACATGGCGCAGTCGACTTGAGCTTGTTCTGTTCAGACAGCTGTTCCGTGGAATAAACAGTGGACGGGGAAAGGTCACGTGGCATCTGAAGCGGGAAAGAGAAAAAATAAATCAAGGACCATCCGAAGGAAATTAAGAATAAATAAATTGCAAGTACTTTCTTAGACCATATGGAAATGAGTTCTGTCTTGACTACATAATTGAAGCTCGAGAGTAGCGGAAAGGGCATTATAGCCACTAGAGCCCGCTACACGGGGAAGGGAATCGGCAATCATGACCCTGAATCTTGAGATGGCAAGGAACCATATGAGGTCTCACCATTTCAGATGTGGTAACTAGCCGGAGGACAGAGGATAGCCTTCGGCCACCAAAGTGACCAGAGGATGTGCGATTCGAACCACTGACCTCTTTGGATACAGACATTCAATTCGCTTGACCACCACAGGTAGATCATTCGGAGATGCGACGGCGTCTTGATTGTCTAAATCAGTTTATAAAAAATTCAATTTTTTGATATCCAACCTAAGAAAAGGTACCTTCATCGTAATTTAGTTAGTTCAAACTAAGTAAAAGCAACAAGTATAAAATTATGAACCATGAGGAGAAGGTCTCATATAGCAGGAGAAATTGTCCGAATAAAACAACGTCAACGGACTGACATACTTCATTCCTAACTTAGTAACAATAACTGCAATTCAGTTCTTGTAACCTTCAACCTCGACTATATGTGCCATTGTTCTCGGAGATGCAAGCACTTATTAAAGAATATGAAACGAGCGGCAAGACAGCACGCAAAATAAACAACGAAATAGCAAGTCGACTAACTGAAGAAAACAGTTGGAATGAAGTCGATTGATACACTCGATAAGATGCCGCCACGATCCAATGTGAAGATTTTTTGAATCCCAATCTAAGAGATGGACTAATTTTATCTATTCATGCTATGATTAAAGTACCTCAACGTTTTTTACCATACCGCAAACAACACAGTCCAACCCATCGTCTAACCAAAACGTGCTCTAGAAAATAGCATACATCAAAGAAGTCTACTCGCGAGTATTAGTAACACATTGTAACCTTTTAAAATCGAAGGCTCATCGCAAAAAGAGTTCTGGGTTTGAATACACTGCACACTTAACAAGGGCACTGCTGGTAAAACGCAACCGGGTAGTCGCGTTGATATCGCATGTTCGTTCTGGTCACTGAAAATACAACTGGCCACGAAAAATGAAAATAAATATATGCTTCATCGAATCAAGTATTGACTGACTCAGTTTGAACACTTCTGATATATCCGCTTTGGCCGCTAGTTCTTGTAAGTACTTTTTTCTTTGCCAGCCTACAGTGATGGCATAAGCCCAAGGTTACGCGCTAAACTATCTCCTGGTATGCAAGACTGTCAACGAGTACTACAATACCGGAGCGTCTCTTCCAGCCTTCCAAATGTTTTAGTATAGTCGAGATTGGGCGTCTCAGGCTCCGAGTCGGATGCTCGCCCTCAATGAGTCTCGAAAAGCGCGTCACACAGTCCATGATGGGGAAGTCCAACGCACTATTTTTTACGCAGGTGATCTTACTAAAAGGCGAGGACAGAGGTGAAGGTATCCATGAGCTTCTGGTAATCAGTCTAAGGGAGATGGCTAAACCCTGATTCCAAATCAATCTGTGGCGAAGGGATATGGTAGGTACCCAAGGTTCCTATCCGAAAGGCGCATGAACTGAGCAATCTGCGGATTACGTGAATCTCAGATCGACATACCGCCTTGTGGGTTAAATAACTTGATCAAAGGGTAGGGGTAGGGTCTCCTAAGTCAATCCTTTGCTTTCGGATTGAGCAACTGGGTAGCATCGCACTCACAAAGGAATCATAGATCCCGATGGATCGTCGATAATGCAGAAAAGAGGAATGAAAAAGCTGGCCTGTGGTGAATTAGGCACATTGTCCTTTTCTTTCCTCCTTCTCGCTCAATGCTTTTGTCCCTCGCTAGGATTTTGGGGGCGTAATTTGTGCTCAGATTTGTGCAAAATGAGACATAAAACAGCATATCTCCACTGACGCTTTGTGTAAATTACACAACAAAACAAACCTGGGTGCTAGTTGCAACTTCTTCCGTATGACTGGTTGAATGTTCTGCATGAACAGCGGACCCAACAACCGTTCCTTCACAGGCCGACGATAAGGAGGGCAAGACAGTGGTTCCCACGGGCTCGTCTAAAATACGATGTGACTCAAAGCGGCGCAAAAACGCATCCCAGCCCAGCTGAAGACCGATTGTCCCGACGGATGATAGTAGGATCGTGCGATCCGACTTGGAAAGTCCCGGTGCACGAAATAGTTGATCTAAGTAGGTGACCCGCTCCGGACCGATTTCTGGATTGACAATGTCCGCAACATCCTCGGACCAAGAACTGGCAGATCGAAGGCCTACTTGATCCAAACATGGAACGAGAAACTAAACGAGATGACCAAATGTAAAAAAATGAAAGAAGGGGGTATGCGAGTTACGTACAAGACATTTTATGGACCGCAAAAATGGACGGGAGAACCAAGTTGTTTGTTGAGAGGTGAAGTAAATCAATGGTGAATTGTAAACAACTCCAAAGAAATGAACCATCCATCGATACTTGTAAATCTCCTGGTTGCGAGAATGCATGAAATGCTCATATTCTTTCTGAGGTCACATGCATACATGCAGCGTTAGGAGCATGCAGCATTGTTTCTGTGGTCCAGTGTACTAGTCGCGGGGCGGAAACAATTATCCTGAAACCTGGAGTGATACAAAACACCATAAGGTCACAACAGGTCACGTGATAGCGAATCACCGTGTATCACCAGAACGACCAGCGGATCTGGTATTCGAATATTTGCTCTTTGAAGAACGAAATGCCTAACCCATCTGACCATCACCGGTCCAAAAAAGAAGAGTCAGAAAGAAAATATGAGGAAGTTCATCAAGCCTATAGATAAACAAGAGAGGACGCTTGTTCAATGATCATAGATAATCTAGAGCATTATCTGGAGATCGACATAATCAACGTGTTCTGGAAATCAGCATGTATGTTCTGTGTTCTCACAGTGTTTAGTTAGCCCTAATACAGAATCTCCGCAAATAGATAACAAAATTGGGCATCATATTAGTGGTAAAAGAGACCCACGCGAAGCAAAACAGATGTGGTAGTGCGTAGTTTTACCAATGTTCGGATCTATATCAAAGGATTCGGATTTGGAAAACACACTTTTTATCAACGCTTGGCAAGCGTATGTCGGCTCGTGAATTACAGGGCAATGCACAGACGATCAGTGCGACTCACGCTACATACGCTTAACTGTGCTCATGTAAGAAGAACCAGGTTTCAAACCAATGTGAACAAGGTATTACTAGGCCACACGGACGGCAGTTCCGAATGACTGTGACATAACTCCGAAGTAATACGGGAAATAGCATAGGAAAAATAGTCGACGAGGGATTTACACAGTAATATCGAATGGAACACCCGTCACAGATAAGAAAAAGGTTTGCGCGACGACATCAGTTAAATAAGTGAAAAGTTCATAAGAAATTGATGAGCACCACACCCACGTTTGCATTTGCGATCTGAAACAAAAGATGTTACGCCCAAAAAGTGATTTCTCTTCTAAAAACATTCCGTAAACGATTGTGCATTTGAGTAAAAAATTCCGCGAAGTGAAACGAACTCACCTTCCCAAACAATGGACCGAGGAGAGCATTCGGACAGCAAAATTGCAAGTCTTGAAAAAGAGCTAACCAATTTGGGGTTCCTGTGTGCGAGGAAAAATAGGAATCAATTGAAAATTTCGTAACAAGGGGGGGGATGGATGATACCGGACGGGAACCAAATGTTGGCAACAAAACCTATTGAGAGCTAGAAAACTGGAACATCCATAACGAGTCATCATATCAGGCAAAACGAGACACAATTTGACACTGTAAAAATTACTGCTGATGAATAATCGAGAGGTTTGCTCCAAAATCGCACGTATTACCTGGGACTTGATTGATCAGTCGTTTGCCGACAGCTTGAATTGACTGCTGAATTGGCAATCCGTTGAGTTGCAATAAGCAACCGATCAACAGATCACAAAACGTTCGCGCCGCATCCAATGAACGGTTATCACTCCACTGTGAGAATAAACGATCCAAATCAGAAATAGATGCTGAAGCGGTCAAACGCAATAACCCACCACCACCACCACCACCAGAACCGCTGGAGCTGACGAGTCGGATAGCAACAAAATTGCAGCGATCACAAACTGAAAGGATAGTGGAAAAAGGACAATAACAGAACATAAGTAGAAGAAGAGATCATATTCTTATTGATCACTAACCCACTGTTCTTCATGATGATAGCAATCAGTGAAGTACGCGGCGGCCTTCGGATCGTATGGATTTTATCCGGGATTACCCCATATTCTTTAAACCAGCAGCCACTTCGAGCTTATCGATAATCTAGCAGGTAACCCATCTAATTTTGGTTGTTTTAAAATACATCGAAATCAACAAAATGATTGATCACTCAACAGAAAAGTTCAACTTAAGACTAAAAAGCCAAGTAAACCGTCTAATTGCTTCATTTGGCTTGGTGGGAGAAACGTCATTAGCTACAATGCGTACCCACCAAGCAGCTGTAACTGGGTCTCGAACCAGCGACGAGATGCACGGATGCGATTCGAACACCCAACCACCAGGCAATCCGAACAGCTCCGGATCGTATAAGAATCAAACAGAAACCTTCATGAATTCAAGCCGACAGATGTGACTTAAATTATGAAAATTCTGCTAATAGCAGACAATGTGTAGACGCAATTTTGACGACTAAATAATATGTGCAAATTTTCCCAACATCCTTTGTCGTGGTCCCGTGATCCATGTGGATAGGTATGTGTGAAACCAAAGCGTGACCAATGACCCTTGGAAAAGGACAGGTAAAGAATGTTGTAGGAGCGATGACCCAAGGAGTGGCAGATTCAATCTCAGCATCACAAAATACACTTGGCCCATCATTGCGGCCAAACTGACTGGAAACCCGTTTTTGTTCACTTTTAACGGAAATAATCTAGCTGATCTACTCCATGAACGAACCTAGTAGAGGGTTGTCTTATAGGCCATTTACAATAAGTGCAGCACAAGGGGCGTAGGCCGCACGCGCAATACGAAAAAGAAATGCGGCAGAATGAAGTAAAGATCAGATATGATGCCGAACCTCATGATGGCGGCAGAAACATTGTCGAGAGCTGTGAGATTGCACCAGCAAACGATTAATTCTATTGTGGAGCATATACCTTTTCATTTGGCTAATCCCGACCAGGCAACAAAACATGATAACAAATCACAGATCCTTTCGTTCATCAGTTTACCTTTGTAGCGACTACAACAAGGCTCGATTTGTGATTTTTAGTCACAGAAGCAAAATTTAACTGTTTCATTATGCGTAAACAAATCAAGGATGACAAAGAGTGTTTGACACACGAAAATGTCGGTGGCCTGAGACGTCCAGATAAACCAAAAGAAGCTTTGCTGACATCTGGTAGGTCTCTTATGCACACCTGACTTGTTGAGATCTTATGTGACTGTACGTTAATCCAAGCTTCAGGAAGATGGTTACCGGTCATCTTCCTCGCCCGCACACTGGCTCTTAGGTGCTACGGGGTTTGCTCACCTAATTGCTCCAGCTTGAAGCTTGCTCTAAAGAAACAAAACCTTGCGCAGGAGGAACAATTGGTCTCAGCGTTCGTAACCAGCCGTGTCCACAGCTAAAGGGGCGATGGGTCCAATGGATCTCCTTGCAGTTGATTACGATAACAAACTTGCGGAAACCAAAAAGTAAACAATACTGATGGACCAAGTCAAAAATGATGTGGAGTACATTTGAAGCACCGAGGATGTTTTGACGCTGTGAATAGGCCACCTTAAAAAGATGAGGCCAAGAGATTTGCATGAACCCGCATCGACATAACAAGTGGCAGCTATAGAAAATGAATCTTTCTTGAATACAATGGTAAAATCTGAAAGGGCTATCTCTCTCCCCCATCCGAAAGCCGAGAACATGATGTATCCAGCCAGGGGAGAGATATTAAACGACTTTCACTCAACGAAAAGCAAGAAGAAAACCGAGAATGGAATTCTGATGTGTCAATCATGCAACTTGATCGACTTGGCTTACAAGCAAATCGAATTTCGGAGG
Source organism: Fasciolopsis buskii (assembly GCA_008360955.1). NCBI lineage: Eukaryota > Metazoa > Platyhelminthes > Trematoda > Plagiorchiida > Fasciolidae > Fasciolopsis > Fasciolopsis buskii. Next base: position 364,351 of record LUCM01011376.1, read on the forward strand.
TTTACAGCTGAACATCGCCCGCCACATTGGTGATAAGAGTCTACTGTCTACGGCGTTCCGGTTCATCATTACACCTGAGATTTCGTGTCCAAATTTCAAAATCTCGGTTATCGGTCTACATTTGAGTGTGCTTTTAGGTTATGGACTGACATATTCCAAAGCACTCGTGTTAAGAACATACTTCCAAAAATACGTATAATCAGAAAACTATCATGTAGGTCAACATATGGACTAATGACTTCGACACACCTAAACATCGTACTAGGTTGGGCAGCAAGGCGAGCTTCACAGATAGCTCCCCTTCTCACTGAGTCACAGGTTGTGATTAAAAGAATGAATATACAGGGTGGGCATTGTGCAAAATCAGAAGAGTTGAAAAACCGAAAACTTCATAGCTCCCAAAACAAGTGATATAGCCTAAATGTGCAAACGCAGTAATACTTCAACCATTCTGATTCGTTACAAAGTGACAACCCGATCGCTAATGTTCACAGTTCTCAGCCATACCAATCAGTTATTCAGCCAACTGATTGAAAGATGCTCTGAGCCCCAAACACGAAGACGCTAGTCGACTACCTTATTTGAGTTCGCTGTACATTTTCCCATTCTCCGTAGCCACGTCAGATGTTAACAACCGAGCAGCCTCTTCAAATTCGGAGGAAAGGAAAACATGAAACAACTTAATCGGTATCCGTTCACAATGCACAACACGTTCCCAATCAACAAAGTTCATTAGGCCGGAAACGTTACCGCAAAATTTACCCTGAATCAGTATCCGATGTTGTACTTCTAAATTTAGAAACCCCACATGAACAGCACACAAATGTCTCAGCAAGGATGAGAGTGGGTGTCTCAGGCTCTCAGTTAGTCACTCGCCCTGAACGCCTCTCGAAATGTTCCCAAATGAACGGCATCCCAAATATTCTCTGTTGAGGAAACCCTACGCACTGCTCTCTAGTGGCGAAAGTGTTCCTTCTAAAGTGCCCGGATGAAAGCGAATACCTAGTGCCCTCCGTCGGGTTGGCTGATCATTGATAATCAAAGGGAGATGGTTAAACCCTTATTTTAAACCAGCCACAGGAAGCGAACGAAGCACACGGCTGTGTGGTCACCAACGTCCGTGGTGAAGGAGTGTATTGGGCACCCAGGATGTCTAGTCCCAACCGAAGGACGTATTAAACGAGCGGTTAGTCACCGGTACCCAGTTGGTTACGAGACCCTCAAGCCACCTTATTGTCTTGCGGGTGAGACCACTCAGTCAATTGCTCGGAGTAGGGTTCCCTAAATCAACCCTCAACCTTGGTTTGGGAAACAGGGTAGTTTCAAGCCGACATGAAAATCATGGATCCCGATGAATGGCCGGTGATGTGGAGATGGAGAATCGATGACCTAGTATGTGGTATACTCTACACATTGTTTCTTTCTCTTTCTCCTTTCTTGCTCCTTGTTTTCATCCGTCACCATGATTCCGGCAGCACAATATCTGTATTCAGATTTGTGTAATGCATATTATATATATATATATATAGAGAGAGAGAGAGAGGGAGATGTTGTCGAAAAATTCCAAGCAGTGAACGCCATTGGCGCTCAAACTACATGTCTTGGTTATAAAACAGAACTGAGCGCACCGCGGCACATCACACATTGCCTTAAAACTTCTGCAATTATCAATTCGACAACACTAGTACTCCAATTCCGCAAACATGACTGTTTACCATTCAAACGGTTTGCGGAAAAAAGCTTTCGCATTCAGTAGCTTCACCCATAGACTTCGAGTGACAGGCGATGATCAAAATGTTATCTTGATGGTATTAGGACAACTATCTCAAAGTCAAACGCACAACGGCCGATAACTTGCACATTCGATCGTTGTCCGTTTTTGAAATAACCTGCTGTGTTAAAGCGATAATAAAAGGAGTAAGGAAGATTTCACGGGGATTGAAAAGTACCTTTTGAAGCTCCGGATTCGGACAGAAATTGTTCTAACGAACCCCAACGATCAGGAAGCAATCCACTAACAGACCACTGACTCCATTCATCCAAATCGGCCAGCGGAGGACATTTGGCAAGAAAATCGAGCACGGCATCGCGGTTGATAAGTGCGACAGACGCCTTTATAGAAAAGCTGACCTGACGACGACTTGCACGATCGATTGCCAACACGTTTGATGGGACCGCTTCCAAACTTGGAATGTGTTCGCTGAAAATGCACCAGATCATGACCGGGCTAAGTTTCCCAGAGGCATAAGAATCAAATAAATCTTACCTGCGTAATGATTAGTTAAAATCACATTTTAATCGAAGTGCTTGCGTAAGGAATAATGATACCGGTTTAGGACACATATGCAGGTCAGATTTTTAGGACTGCTCAAAACAGATGAATTACTCCGATTTCCGAACCAAGAAACTAATGCACGAGAGCTTCCAAATGTCTCAGCATGGTCGAGAGTAGGTATCTCAGGCTCTCAGTTAGTCACTCGCCCTGAACGCCTCTCGAAATGTTCCCAAATGAACGGCATCCCAAATATTCTCTGTTGAGGAAACCCTACGCACTGCTCTCTAGTGGCGAAAGTGTTCCTTCTAAAGTGCCCGGATGAAAGCGAATACCTAGTGCCCTCCGTCGGGTTGGCTGATCATTGATAATCAAAGGGAGATGGTTAAACCCTTATTTTAAACCAGCCACAGGAAGCGAACGAAGCACACGGCTGTGTGGTCACCAACGTCCGTGGTGAAGGAGTGTATTGGGCATCCAGGATGTCTAGTCCCAACCGGAGGACGTATTAAACGAGCGGTTAGTCACCGGTACCCAGTTGGTTACGAGACCCTCAAGTCACCTTACTGTCTTGCGGGTGAGACCATTCAGTCAACCGCTCGGAGTAGGGTTCCCTAAATCAACCCTCAACCTTGGTTTGGGAAACAGGGTAGTTTCAAGCCGACATGAAAATCATGGATCCCGATGAATGGCTGGTGATGTGGAGATAGAGAATAGAAGAACTAACGCATGTTGGGAACTCGTTTCTTGCTCACTGCTTTCATCTGTCGCCATGATCGCGATATCAAACTATCTATAGTCTGATATGCGCAAAATATACAAAATATATACATAATCGTAAGGTTGATTAAAAATACGCAGACACAATAATAATGTACAAAAAAACAGATACACCTTTATCAATGGTATGAAAAAATGCTCAATGGAATATGTGGTTGATGTTAACGCAGACTATTTTCCTGGTTACTCAAACAGCGAGTGAGTGAACCAGCATTTTTTAATGACATGCTTGAAGCATATGAGTGTAGCGAAGGGGCATGCTCCATAACCGTTAGGACCCACTACTTGAGGAGGGAAATCGGCAACCACGGCCCTGAAACTTGTAGCGGCACAGAACCGCATAAAGTCACGATAGTCCGGGTGTGGTAACGAGCCCGGTGAAAACGAGTTGCAGTCTACCGACCGAGTGAATCAAAATGAGTTCCGATCGGCCACACAAGTTTTGCAGCACTACGCAGAATACTTTTGCTATAACAAGCTAATTGAACGTGTATAGTTTCCGTGAGTGTCTACAGATTGTGAAAAGATAAAACGAGCAGAGAAAGGAGAAAAAGGCGTTCATGGATGGGTTACGGTCAAAAGACCTAATCTTCAAGGCAAGAAAAGGAAAACAGGACGCTCGCAAACCACTGGGAGCCGGTGGATGGTAGTCTATTTCATACGCAGAACAAAAATCCAACAATCCCTGGGGGTTCGGTCAAAACTGGAAACCGAGGCATTTTGTTTGTAGGCATCTGGTTATGTACAGCGTCAAAAGGGGAGACAGGAAGCTATGGATTGCCGGCCGAGCAAAATCCCATCAGGTCCGCGATCACATTGGTCCCGAACAGTAGTGACCCTCCGCATCATTACTCGTTATTGCACACGAGTCACATGTCCAGATTTTCCCGAACGTCATGGTTCCTCATGGGAACAGGAAACAGCTCAATAACTGAACATCCCGACGAAAGTAAAATGAAGAACTCTGATTTTGCAAACTGAGCAGCTAGAATAAGGCTTCAGAGGTAACTATAAGCCAGACGATAAAAACAAGGTGGTTCGCTGATTATGGGATTAGAAGAAAATGTTGATTTCGTCAACCACTGCAATTTTAGCGAACAATTCTGTTTTTATAATCCAGTAAAAGTATATATATATATATATATATATATATATATATATATATATATATTT
>LUCM01011376.1:368687-398010 GCA_008360955.1 Fasciolopsis buskii
AAATATATATATATATATATATATATATATATATATAATGGTAGATGGCAAATCGCCGTCCCTCGACTCTTTATCACACTTGGCCTATCGGGACTTTGTGCATTTATGTGCCACTATAAGTTTTAGGATCATGGTTATGGAGCATGCCATTTCGCCAAACTCATATGCTTCAAGCATGTCTAAGAAAAATCAACGGGAATAGGCTAGGGTTTACACTTGAAAAGTACAAAGCTGCAAGCCGTGAAATTATGGTCAATCTTGTTGACTAATATTATTGCTCCACAGTAACAATTCACCGAGAAATTACACTGGCTTGATGGTTTATCGACCTTGGATTCTCCATTGTAATAAAAAAGATTAGTCGGACATTCGTACGAATTGCATCAAAACGGACAGGATGGCAAAGAGACAATCTAGTAATCCATTAGCGGCAAAAGGGCGCGTAGTAGTGGACTAGAATGGGCCGCAGTGCAAAGAAAAACTGCTTCCCGTTGGGTTTGCGAACGGAAAATGCTGGATGGAAAAATGATCTTTGGTTGCACCATGTTCAAATTTCAATTGGTCTGTTAGAACAAACTGTGGTTTTGAATAAGATGCTCGTGAGAGGAGTCGGCTGCGGTAACCGGCGAAAATAATCCCATACTCATTGATTTGTTCATGTTCCCATAGCCAACATGAAAGAAAACTTAAAAAAGGCCTATAGCGAAAAAAAAACTGTCCAAACTGGGAATTTCGCTGGAGCGGGTTGGTAAGAGAAATGAAGTATCGCTTCATTTCACGCGCTTTCTCCTACGAACGGCTTTTCTCAAGAACGGTTCTTCCAGTTCAATTGCAAGGCGACTGCAAACACATTTCTGCCTGCCTGACAGCTCAGATCAAATCACGTCCTGGAGCGGAAATACAACCGTACAACAAAGTCGTATCCGTTGATTCAGGAAGTGGAACTTGTCGATTGTATCACGAAATACATGCTTACATAAGTTTTCCTGACGAGCAAAAACATACTGACTCTCACCTCCAGCGGAATCCCATGTCCGATCGAGATGAGTATCACAGTAAAACAAATGCGAGCTTATTCCACGCCTAGAGAACCTAAGGACGGATATCCACTAAGACGGCAAAGTTCGTGAACGACGAGGGACGGTTCCGGCAACGAGTAAATCCTCGTTATTTGAGGAGCAGAAAAGCCCAGACTACAAACTTGTTTCCCTTGTTCTGCCAACACACATCACTCTATGTTGTCCGTTTACTGTGAATTTACGTTTGTCTTCAAAATCCTTTAGCCGCGATGAGTATTATATGCCATGATACGTGTTTTCTATACTGAATTTCGTGAACATTTTCTCCTTTAATACGTTAGCCATACTCGGAACTCTCAAACTGATTAAAAATGGATTCTTCTTTTTCGATCAACCTCGTCTAGGAAGTCCGCATACATTCAGAACAGTATATTTTGCGATGCTTTATCAGATTCTGCCAGAGAAATGCAGTTTCCCAAATAACAAAATTAGTCTGATTCACATAACTCTCTCCCGGTTTTAGGAAGGAAGTTCACCTTGGAGACGCGTGAGTCCTACGATACAGTCGGCACGTCAAAAATAAAAGACACGAGAAAAATTTCGTTATCTTTTAGTATAGACTGTACAGGAAAACTGGCAAATATCCTACAGCCACATTTAAAAACAAAACAAACGCACACTCTTTGTCAGCGAATTTGCTGTTCACACATTATGGCATGGATATTTCCACAATTATTCTAGTAAGGGTGACAGAGAACAATCATGACGAAGGCTATTGCCGGATCGAACCCAGAATACAAGACTGCCGTGGGTATAAAATGCAACTGCTCGTACACATTGATCGAAGTTTTCATCTAAACTTTCCTGAAATGGATTTCGATTAAAAACTATTAGGAGAATGTCATCTAACGGGTGAAATTGAGTGATAAAAAAAGTTACCAACTCACTGGTAGAGCACCGGCTCGCGAGGACAGGCACGATCACAGTCATTTAATTCGGTCAATGCCGTAGCCACGACGCGTTGAAGCTGTTCCGACCGAGGAATACCAAGTGCATTGCTGACCAGATTCACAATTTCCTGGAACAAATAAAGGAATTAAAGCAGACTGGGTCAGGGATCAGTCGGCGTCCGGAAGGATAGTAGTGTTAAGCGTAGTTTATTCGTTATCTCGGCATACGCTCCAACAGACTGCAGCACTGATATGGAGAAAGACGAGTTTTACGATGACCTCGTCACTCTTGTTCGGAAGAGCAAACGCTCTGACATTGTAGTGGTATCAGGTGACTTCATTGCACAAGTCGGAGGACTGAATGCATCGAAGTCCAGTTTAGGTGGGCGATGCGCCTTGCATGCTCAGCGAACAGACAACGGAGAAAGACTTCTCCAATTCTGTGCAGACAATCGTTTATTCGTATCTAGTACGAATTTCCAACACAGTTCGCGTCGCACAGCGACATGGCGTTCTAACTTGACAGGTAGTCTGAGTGAGACTGACCATATCGCAGTTAGTTACCGTTGGCACAGTTCTGTCCAGAACTGTAGATCGTACTGGACCACGTACGTCGAATCAGACCATGCGTTAGTTTTAATGCGATTTTCGCTGTAACTCAACGGCTTTCAATGCAAGCCACAAACCCAATTGGCTGTCGAACGCCTGAGTCTGCTGCTCGGCAGTTCGCAACAGCTGCGAACAGAAAAATATCCGAGGAACTAAGAAAATCGACGAAATCAAGCAGGCGATGCATTTGGCAGCAGGTTTCGCTTGTTCCTAGATCTAGCGTTCATCAAAGACACTGGATCTCGCTAGGGTCGCTATGTCTAATGGAGCAAAAACGTCAGCTCCTTCATTGCAAGGAGGTGAATAAGATGCGCCGACAGTTGCAGCGTCAGTTGACCATAAGCCTTAAGAATGACCGCAACAACTGATAGGTTAAGGTAGTCGAAGAGATGGAGGAAGTGGGATTAGTTTAATTCCGATAGTCACCAAGGTGTTAGCTTCGATAATGCTGCGCCGTTTGACATTGATTCGCGAGAGTAATATTCGCGAACAGCAAGCCGGATTTCGTCCAGGTCGAGGTTGAGTCGACCAGTTACTAGAAACGCTTTCAGATGAATTAAAATTGGATCGCATGTAACCACCGGCATATTATTTTACTTGGCATTCAAAAGTAAGCAACCAGACGAAAACACTATACGTATGAACGAGCAAAGACGAAGAGAGAACAAAGTGAATGGGGACAAGATCCTGCCCCAAAGTTGCAGCAAAAATCTGGAATGGAGGCGTTACTAACTGATAACGGTGGAAAGTTACTAGAGACAAATGAGCACTGCGAACCACGGTAGAGATTCAAGAGAAAATCAACACATTTGGCAAAATTCAATGGTAGGGGACAGGGTGAATACCACTCTTGGACTTCTTCAGTATCGTAAGGCTAGCCAAAAACAATGGAACCAGTCTATTTGCAACCAACGAAATTCGGTAACAGCGAGCATGTTTAAATATAAAGAGGAAAGAAGAATGGAAATGCCATAACTCCCTAGGAGGGATGGAAAGTTATTCTCAGAAAAAGAAGCAGATTGAGTACGGTTGCGAAAATAGTCACATAAGACATCTAAAACAGCAATGGCAGTACGGTTTTTGTGGAGGACTTTAAGAAGACATGATTATTCGTTTGTACTTTTACAGGCTTCTAACAATTAGGAATGGTCCCGGTCGGAAGACAAATACTGAAAATGGTGTTGCAAGATGAAGAAGCACAAGTACCATATAGCAAAATATAGCATCGATCAGGCCCACAAGATTCATAGCCTCCCATTTTCAGCAAAACTTCCGGGACATCAGAATGAGCTCATTATGAACAGTAAATGGAAGGGCAAAGGAGTGTTGATACTGGGCTGAGGGCCAAATTCTTGGATTCCAGTGCTGGATTTTGATTTCGGGCTGCATAGAACTTCCAAATCTCGTGGTACCTCTTGTCACCAAGGTGAGTGGTCGATTTAGCGGATTTGTTTGTTCAAATACATCCTTAATAACACCAGTGAGATTTTTTTACGACGTATACCAAACTAGTCATGTACGCCCTCTCTTTAGCTCAACGCACCCATTTCATGAAAAAGTACGAGTACTAGTCATGTCGGACGTAACATTTCTCTGTGGGACAACACACTTCATGGCACAAGTTAGGATAAACACTGGGATGTTCACAGAATAAGAAACCACCATGAAGAGGATGGATGGAAAAGCATTTGATCCGATACTTTTGCTTGCTCGGCTACAGCTTGGTTATGTATTTTCATTTTATCTTATCAATGTTTGTAATCATAGGACTGCACTCAGTAGCAAACACATCTTCGGTTCTTGACTAAAAATCCATCTCGTGCAAAACGGCAGCTACTGAAGCCATTACAACCAAAATAATGGAAGATTGTATATTGCGAGTCAGTCAATTAGCTATTTAATCGTTAGACCGGTCAAGCAAAAGGTAGTGATAACAAGTGGTGCAGGGATGAAATAATTGATCCTTAACCAAAGGCATTTAAAAGGCTGAATCAAGAGCTTTTGGGAGAATAGCTCAGGTTTCCGAATGCTTGTGTTCATCACTTCATTAGTACAACGAACAAATGAGCATTTATGCAAAATTGTAAATGAAGTTGTACCGACTTGGGATTACTTACCACCGAATCATGTGCTCACACACGTCTAATTTCGGTTTTGAATCACTCGTTCTAGAAGATCATCCAAATAAAGATCTCGATTGCGTTAGGACTTATTCCCTGGGAAACAGTGTATATCGACTACAAAATGTTAAGCTGGAAGTCGAGGATTCGTAACCATTTGCTGAGCAGACATGCAGATGATGCAGTCACTCGAAGCCACCGAGTCATCTTCATCTTCACCATCGCCTTTCGCACTCCAACCACGAAGATGTGGGACACCTACTTTACCCAAGTTCGCCGTACACTTTCTCATTTCACATTGCCATGTCATTTGTTGACCTCCAAATGGTTTCTCCCATTCCTTGAGAGGAACATAAAACAGGGCAACACGTGACTCAATCAGCGTAGTCTACTAGGTTTCATACGCTGAAAAAAGGTATTCTCAGAACTGTCGCCTTATACTAGATTCCTCGCCTCCACATTACTCACCCGGTCACTCTATCCAATTCCTAGCCATACTACGCAGATATCGGGGGTCGGAAACTCCTAAATGACGAACATCTCCGACACGCATACTCCATGTCTTGCAACAATATAACAGAACTGAGTGCACTGCGGCACATTATACACGACCTTTCAACTTCAGTGAAATATCAAGTCGACATCACAAGTGCTTTAGTCCAGCGTGATCCACTCAAGCCTCGGATACAAGCGTGTTTACCTCTGCTACCGAGCTACCATCGTTCGACCAAGGTAGGTGAAACGCTCTACAATCGCGAAATCCTCTCCGCTCAGCATCAAGTTCGGTACTGCTGTTGTCCAGCCCTGCAACAGCACTTAGCACTTTGAAGGTGCAAAGCACATCCCAAGCCGAGCTACAGACCTCGAGAGTCCGTCCAACGCGTTGTGCATGGTCCGCGAATTCGAACAGGCACACGATGTCATCTTCGTAATTTAGGTCACGCAGCTTCCCTCCATTTCCCAGTTCGACTCCTACATTCAGAGGACCTCCATGCGACCATAGGCATGCGAGTACAATGCTCGTAACAGGTTTACGAACTGTGCTGGCATAGGCTTTCGGTGGAAAGCACTAGATCGCGCTGTGCGATCCACCGGGCCGAACGCGTCTTTTAAGTCGAGAAAGACTACAGTCGTAGAGGTGTGATGTGTGTGGCGCGTTTCGAGCATTTGGCGAAAATTGAATACCCGGTTGGCGCAACATCGACCTGCACGAAATCTGACCTGCTGTTCGCGGATGTTACTCTCGCCAATCGGTGTCAAACGGCGCAGCATTATCGAAGCTAACACCTTGGTGAACATCGAAATTAAACTTATTCCACGACGATGGCTACAGTCATTCGGGGTACCCTTCTAAAAGATGGGTACAATCAGTGACTCATTCCACGATAACGGAATACGCTCCTGGTTCCGAATATCACGAAGCAAGGTGTTAAGGGATTTCACCAGAGCTTCCTTACCCCATTTCAAAAGAACTGGGGGAAGTTCGTCGGGGACGGCTGCTTTCCACCCCTCTTCAGAAGCCCAATATTCAACTGCACTTCCACTTCCGTTGAGGATCAAATAACACCTACCAAGGATTTGCAGCTGCAGACTTCGGACTAAATACGTTAGCGTGCGGCCAGCTAAACTGATCCTTGACTGTTATTTGGGATCCAGTCTAGAAGGGCTAATTCATGCTTCTCACTTGAGACTATTCCTACACCACATTCACCCACAGCTTGAGCCGCTTCGTCTTCTGAAGTGTGCAGGAAAAACCTCGACGAGACATTTGGCGCAGTTAGTTGAATTAATCTACTCTACTCGAATCCTGAATTCGTGTTTCACTCACACAGCAGACATCAATCAAAAGTGAGTTCACTGTCAGAGCCAAACACGCCTGTTGGCCAGCCTGTGTGAGAGTGCGCACGTTGAAGGAACCAAGATTCAGAGACTAACGAGGCTTGAGAAAATGTGAGCTAGCGGACTGAAACGCACTTACTACACTGTTTGACAACGAACTGTTGCGAGTATCGGACCTGTTATCAATGGAGATACTATGGGTAGGCAGAAGGGGAAAACAGATTGGGTTGGAGACAAAAGAGACAGGTTGAATAAAAGAGAGGGAACTCTGAGCAGTAGCATACTTATCACTACCCACCCCACCTGAGCTCGATGCAATGGGCAGCTTGGTCCTGATTATCCTGCGCGACGACCGATGCAGTATGGAATTATTTGCAGGCGTGTAAATCATGGGGAATAATGGACGAGTACTACTAGGGAGTCCATCCGCTAAGCAGAAGAACGATTAGGGTTCTCAGCCAAAGCCTTTGGTCCTGACAAGAACCTGAGCACAAGGCAGCGGGGTTCGGCTGAGTGGGAGCCCATCTACTTGGATCAATTAGTCTTCCACTCGTTTTTACGACTGAGCTGCTAACTCAAATCAACCCCCAACTTGGAGGACCAGGGGACTACTTCGTCAGGCCTCTATCCATTGACCTTCCAGCTATGATTGGATTTTTGGCTTGAGATAAGCCATCCTATATAGCTCGCTGTATCATGAAGGTACGCATGCTGTCACACCACGTCAAGGTGTAGTCTCATTGTGACCGAGTGATCGTGAACAATCGTTTTACGTGATGATGCACTTAACAATCCTCGGCAAAAAATAATTAGCTATCAAAAGAATAAGTCATCGATCTGCGGAGCAGAGTCTTAGGGCCAGATGGAACATCAATTAACAAATTAGATGAGATAGGTCATCTGCAGGCAGTTAGGGAGTCATTTACAAAAACAGATATACACACACAACTACACGCATAAAAGTGGATAAAACGCCTTAATGATTTACTTCTTTGGATCGTTCATTGAGCCAAGTTAATTTGCGGACAAATAAGTAAACCTTTTCCGGATCGAAACACGATGCGTCACTCATTGCTGCCGGTTTTGTCGTACCATCCTGAGCAGAATTTTCCTCTTCCTTCGGACTATGAGGTCTCAGTGTCTGTTGTTTTGTAAGGGAATATGGCAAATCAGAAAAAAATGGTGTCAATAAAAAATGGGCATAGTCGTGTGAGTTGAACAGGCACAAACAGATGGGTCAATCGAAACCAATATGTTTCAGCAAACCTAATTGGATTAGGAAAATTCGAGTGAATCACGTGATTACGGGATGTGTGCTTAAACCACGGCAAGGAATAGGGAAATAATGCATTTCAGTCGTGATCCGATTTACTTAAACGGAGGAACGATCGCTGGCACCTTAACAGTACAATTCTCTGGCGGACTCTAGTCAAGTGAATTTGGGGTTCGCCGGCTGGACGTGCGTACGTTCGAATCCCAGCTCTCTCAATCGGTTCGATGGTAGATGGCAATTCTCCTTCGCTAGCCAGCTCGTAAGCTGACCAGACCTACTGGGACTTTAATTAGCCCCAAGTTACTCTGATACTAACTGCCACAGAGCTACCAGTTTATTTCCTCGGTCGGCAGGGGATTCAAAAGGTCACGTGATAGTCACATTTTTAAAGCTGGCGAAATGCTATTGTGACTTCAAATCACTAGGTGAAACATCGAACGATAAAGTTAACTGGGAAAATAGGGGAGCAAACGACTATCCAACCAAATTCACGGGAATATCCCACAAACGCAATTATTCTATCCAACCAAATCCCAACAGATCCAGATCGTCATAACATGCCAAACCGCGAATGTCAGCGTAATGAAAATCGCGAGACGAAAACGAACGTAAGAGTTCACCAAGAAACAAAGTAGGCTGTCCTGATTCATAGAATGCCACACGGAAAAATTATTCGAATTGTTGTTGGTTAATGGTAAACTTATAATGATATATGAAAGGATGTCGATTTGCAAAAAATACAAACGACCCATTCCTGTACTGACGTACTTTCTTATCGAACATATTAAGTATGAGATTTGATCGCCTTCCGAATGACAACTCGTAGGGCTCGGTAACAATCTGATTGCTTGCGTAAGTCTGCACAAAACCTATTTTATGTCTATTTGGTCAAAACGTTCACATCTGTGACATGGAAATGGACAAAACCAAACAAAGTACCCGCTTCAACAAAACTAGCCAGCTGAAAGGGGATCTCTGAAAGTCTGGCTTCAGTGAGCTTTTAGGCCTTGAGAAGTTCAGATTCGAAAATTCGTTCACATCTGAAAAGTCCGACTAATCGAAACATTAGTGAATCCATCTCGACATTAATCACCGCAGAGATGTAATAAAATTGAATCAAATAAGAGCAATCGAGCAACCAAACGAGTTCTTAAGTCACTATTTTTTTGGCCAACAAGTGATTTGGCTTAACCACAAGTGAATTTTTTAAATAAAAATTGCTCGTGTTTCTGAGTGACTCTGTCTTCGTTCGATGATTTTTAGACGTAACGTATAACGTGACGTATACTGAATGCTGACGTTCACTCTCTATGTATAGTAAGTGGGGTGTGCAATCGTCTGCTTGAGATAAACATCTTGGGAGAACGTGGTTACAATAGTGCTATGGAGCGTCTAATTTTCGCATCGATAGAAAGTTTGCGGGCATAATCCACAATAAACATAACTTTATACCGCTTGCATCATTGTGCAAAGGTTTTCAATATTATCTTCAACCGTTTCACAAAAATCGTCAAGATCTTATCAGCAATTAATTTAAATAGCTTTGCCAACCCCTGTTCCTTTTTTAACAAAGTCCATTAATATCGCTAAATTTATTCTCTTGTTCCTGTAATACCAGAACGAGACTGTTCGAATCAACCACCTCTGTCGCCAAATTAATTTAAGCTTAGAGCTGGTAGATTAGAACAACAGCAGAATCGGTAACCGATTTATCAGATACTGTTCAATTCCAATGAACAAGTAGATAGTGAGGATGAATAAGTGGTCAAGTGGAGACCAATCAAAACATAGTAGTCATTAGTATTGATCATTCGCCAAACGGCTACTATAAAACGAGAGTAACAGTAGGCTAATCAACAAGAAAACACCATTTGTTGAATGCGCGTGTAATTGTCTTTGTAATAGCAACTTTTCGCCAAAGTCACCCAACGGAAATGACAATTTAGTGGGTTAGATATCCAACTACAATCAATGGATACTCACTCTTTTTATAGAAACGTGTAACTCTGGGGAAAAGGCAGCGGTCAGTGAGGCTTGCCTTGCTGTTTAACGCTGAACGATGATGATGATACAATCATTCATTTCGAGTTCGTCAACTATTACACTTCGCACAAGTCTATGTACAAATTAAAAGCCATGGGAATCACGATGGAAGCAAACAAGGTAAGAAGAACATAAGAGAAGCAAAAAACACCGTGTACAGTTTGCCTCATATGAACTCGGCCCGATATCTGCCCCAAGTTGCCGATTGTAGGCCGAATTCATGATTCCCTTATTGCATCACCCAAGTGTTCCAATCCGATGTAGGGGACTGTCTGTCTTAGAGTGCACTACTTTGAGCATTCCGTCAGAAGATCGAAACTGTGAGGCAGCAGTACGAAACAAGGTGTTCGTAAACCACCGGGAGCCGTGGACAGGTATCCGAGTTCATGTTCCTTTTGATCGTTTTAGACCAGACATCCAATACTTAGATTCGGTGACTAGGAAATTCGGTTCGCATACCTTTGTTCGAGAACGACATCTCAAAAAGAAACAATCAAACCAGGATGAATGTACGCTGCATTGTGGATGGGTCTTGACACGAATGAAGCAGCTACACAGCGAATGCTTGCACTGTCCTGACTGGTAAGTTCAGCGTTGACAGTGCATGCCGAATCATATTATAGGTCTTATTAACATAGAAAAAAATAATCAATGGGTCAAAAAAGTACCTGCAACAAATCTGGAATTGATTTTTGTGCCGCCTCGGACAACCATTGCATCAGAGTAGGTGGATTATTCGACGTGCCAGGTCTTTTGTCCGATTGAATCAAACGTTGTTCCAAATCGGCCATGGCCTGCCAGATCGTATTTGTTCCGTCATTGCTTTCCAGGACTGCGTTGAACTCGTGGACCAAGTGGGCAAGAAAATTTGCGTATTCATCTGCTACGCGAATTATGAAAAGCCAAAATGTAAAGAAATGCAATCCACAAGAGTACGAGGTAACAGCATTCCTAGCTAAACATGGACGATGGTAGTACTGGTTAAATGGCTATATCGATTCATCTTCTCGGACACGAGGCTCCGGCGTTTGGGTTACATTCACAGAAGTGACGAAAAACGCGCTACCACTTTCTATGTCATCAGAACCGATGAGAACATGAGTGTCTACTGTACAGTGTATGTTGGTTAAGACGGCGATCTTTTCTCTCCCCGGCCCTGCAGATCCACTACCCTGTCCACCTGGCATATTCATTCTTGAAGCGACGTGTAATAATGTGAGGAAAGCAGCGGCCGATTGGCCTCACTTTGTTGTTTAACGCTGAATAACCGTGACGACGAAATCGTTGGAACATGGATGGAAGAGTCATAGCGGTACAAATAAAAATACGAATAACAGATGCACGTCCGTACAAATATCTAGAACACCAACACGCAAGTGCACAAGGGGGACTCGCCGAGCATACCAAACATGGCCTTTGCATGAGGTGACAGGGGCCCTTCGCCACTTGTTCGTGCTAACGTTACAGTGGTCACTGTTTATCACCGAATAACCGTTGGACCCTAAGACAAAAAACTACGCACGCATCGAAACAAATCGGTTAGTCTCACAGTTGAAAGCAGAGGCATGTGCTGTTGGTCATGACTAACACTCGATTAACTGCGTGAGATCAGATGCCCCTGGATCGACGAGCCAGATGGACGTGCACACGTAAACGAGCCAGTTAACGAGCTTTTCGGTCGACGAATTTCGTTCCGCGGTGTTTTTTTAACTTCGATGTCTAGCAAGTCATGTACGCATTTTTATCCTGACTCATATTGGCTCTTGCGTATTAGTCAGTCAGTCAGTGTTGACCCTGTTTTCCATTAGCTGCAACTTGATTATCTTCGTATTACTCAGCTGTGTTCACAATAATACAGATTTACGCTAGGGATACCAGTGCACTGACTGTTCCGTTACGGATTTCACAACACCTTATGTCAGTCGCGAGTTACGGATAGCGTTTACACTGAAATAATGATGATGCAAAATGTGCAAGTGAAATAGTTGCTATTGTTTCTTGAGCAAAGCTATCGTGGTGGTGACTGGAGACGACAAATTTGGTGCAGTTTGCGGGATCAGTTTTCTTGGCAAATCAACATTTATGGCATGCAAAAAATATGTACCCGAATAGTATCAATAGAATGTCATTTCAAGATGAAATCCAGGGAAAATCGCATTGAAATGAGAAACGGTAAAGTGAAATTGGGTAAATGTAGTTTGATTTTAAGGAAGCACTACAAGTAATTTAATTCGCTTGAAGAACCCCTGCATATCTACTTCCTGTCCACCTTGAATATTCATTTTCCCCCACAGTGACAGGTAACGTAGTGGGAAAGATATCTATCAGTTGGACTCATCCTGCTGTTTAACGGTGCTGATGAAATGGCGACTGACGCTATTTCTGAGTAACTTAACGTTTTGATATGATATCAGAAAAAACCGTGCTGAACTAGCGACGAACCGGTGGTTAATCAGAAATAAAATTCCGTTACCATATCAGGCTTATCGCAAGTGAGGTAAATCAGTTGCAGTACCTCTTTCCGAAATTCAATGCATAATCGTCCCCTTTCATCTTACGGTTTCCCATTGGAACGATTTATCCTGAAATTCATTTTATGTACAAAAGCGAACACCAGTGAGAAGACAATGTCGATGAGGCATAAGTTGATTAGTTCAATCAGACAACTCGAATTGGCAACCCATCCGCTTGCTTAAGTAGACAATTGGTCTTCCAGACCACATTCAAGGCAAACTGATCCCTTCGCTAGCTGGGCGCGTTCAATGTCCACTATGGCAGCGTGCTAGTAGTCATTGATTTCAATCTTTTGGGTACTGTCCTGGCTATGTTCGTCTGATCGTCCTCGTTGGCCCCAGACTACAGCTCTCCACTTGATGTGTCTTTTGCTGTTTTGACACGGGGTCTTAGTTTGGTGCTAGAGCTTTTACGTAAAGCCATGTCTGCTCGTCGCATGGTGGTCCCCTTATAACTGCTGTTGTTTCCGACAGGTTGCTGTTGATTTGCTGATAAGACCGGTTCGGTAGACGGCTATAGATGTTTCGGTGGCAGCTCTCAGTGACCTTTGGCCAGCGTTGGTGGGAACGGCAAAACATGTCTTGAAATTCCATTTTCGTAAAGTAATTTTTTTGTGAGCAGCCACGTGATCGTACCGAAACGACTGATAGAACGATCTCGTCTCGCCCTAATCAAGAACGAGGTCATTGCCAACACATCGACTGACGATGTCAACCCGATTGGTGGTTAAAGGTCTGCGACCTAAGCGTGGGGATGCCCATAGCACGACGAAATGACCTTTCCCAAAGCTTCTTGGATGCTTTAACAACGAGGAACATATAACAGAATACAAACACCTGACGGTATCACGGCTAATTTCAAATCACCAATCTGTAAACTATAAACTAGAAAGATATCTTGAATTCAAAAACATGGCGGAAAACTCATGGTGATGATATGGCAAATTGCACGGGTTAACTCGTTCCCTGTATTAGTCATTGCAGCCTGAACTGGCGCGAACAGAGATGTGTTCTGTCGAGCGCCATCTGAGTCGTGTATAGCGAAACGACAGTTAACTTTACAAGCGGAGTGAGCTTTAAATCCTCTAGATAAGCAGCCGCAGACGATCCACAAGCAATACGATGTGATAGGCTTCAATCCTAGCTAGGATTCTCTGTTTAAAAATCCAGCGAGATCTGTGGATAGAAATGTGACGTGATGAATATGATCTCTCACCCATCCAGACCATAACCCTCTGGGCTGTTATATTTATCATATTTCTGCTTACCCGCTTACCTGGAAAAATGAATCAAAAAGTAACTCGAAAGGAATTAAGGGAACACTGAACGCAGAATGCATCAAAACAGGAAGACGTACCGGTATCATCGCTACCCTCTGGATATATCGGTGTCGTGGGAGAATCGGTCAAATCGACCACAACAGGTGTCGTCTGTGAATCCTTGGTAGCCAGCTGACAGATTTCTGTGACTAGCTGTTCGAATTGTGGTGGACCCCGATTTGCCAATGCCACAACCAAACGAAGCAAGCATCTAAAAGGCTATCATTTTGATAGACCGGACCACACAGAAAAGGATAAGGAAGCAACTGGCATGAAAAACAAACACCATGGCCGAGATGATCAGATGATCACTATTATCAATAAAAATGAAACTGATGCCAGATATCGGATTTGTTAAGATATCAGTGAATCTGGCTTTGGACAGTCTCCAATGGTCTGCCTTCCTATCGGTTAAGCAGAAGCGTACGACCGCCTGCGTGGCTGCTGAGGGAAATTTTCGCTAACTTACAACGACCATCATTGTGGAACACAGAAGTGGACATTCCATGCTCGAACAAAGACATTACGCGGCATTCTGCTTTATTAAACAACCCTCACTTTCGCAATGAACGATCTGCAAGACTGATTGCATTGCCAGTAGTGGTCAAATGGACAAGGTGTTTGTCACCCAAAAGAGTCGGAATTATGAATCCCATATCCACTGGTCGTTTTGGTGGAAAACGGTAATTCCCAATCACCCGGATCGTGATGAAACCTGACATCTATTGGGATTTTATGTGATTGTATGTCACTCAAAATTCTAGGATTATGATCATTAGTCCTCGCCTCCTTCCCCGTACAGTAGTCCTAGACGCGATGGGACACGCCTTTTTCATTGCACTTACGTATCATGCAGTTAAAAACTGATGATATCACTTAAAACTGTGACAAAAACAAGAGTAATAGTGGAGCAGAATAAAAAAAACTAAAAACAGAAGAAGAATGGCTGCAAAGAGACAAATGACCGAAAATTTGATTAAATCGATTAGATCACCTCAAACAAAGATCCTGAGCATCATGCATACCTTATCTAGTAGCGCTCATTGACGGTTTTCGAATCCATCATTTCGTGCACCACTAGATGATGTGACATTCCTGTCACTAGCACCCTTACTGATATCAGTGCAATCGGAGATAAATCCTTAAAAACGCGGGCTATATTTCTTCTAAAGTCCTTCCGGTAGGCAAATATGGGTCAAAGATTGTGAATCCCAGAAAGTACGGTCTTTTGCCACATTATCACTGATTAAATAAATTCCGAAAGGGAATCACTACAAATATAACCTTAACGACAACTCCACAGAGTAAAAAGAGGTAGGTTCTTACAGGAATTCGAACACGAACCCAGACAGACAGGCAATGGCTAGTTATGAATTTTGGTGCATACATGAAAATATCTCCAATAATGCTTTTTGTGGAATTCGAGCTCCGGTTCGACGAGGTCGGCAACGACAAACCTGGATCAAAGCGTTCCGACCGACATGTGGACCAAGATGGTCGGTTTCGATGCTTTTCTACTATTTTTTCGGAAAACGGAAAAACGTCTTGAAAAGAAAAGAGGGCGGGGCCGAAGTGACAAAATGACGATGTTACCTCGGCTGGTAGTGAAAAGTTTGCTATCTAAACACCAAGGTCAGCGTTAACAAAACTATGAAAAACCGGCTATATGTTGAAAGACAGAATTGCGGTGCGTCAACCCAGGAAGGTTGAAAGGCTTCTCATGCATCAAATTGGTTCCCCCGAGTTTTGCTACTAACTGCCACATAGTAGCCAAATTATATACCCCGAATTTTCCGTCTAGGAATGTTCGTGGTTAGTTTAAATTGATACATCCCGACAGCTGATTACTTTGAATTTGACCACTTTTCGTTCATGCAACCCAGTGATAGTGCATCCTTTCCGAAATCGTCGGTGAGGTACCTAAAGGCGTGAGCTCCGTTTTTATTAAGCACTTGCTACGTTCAATATGATCTATTTCACAAATGTAACCACCATGGGGAATTTCGGATGTCTACGGTTTTACCGCATTCGGAGAAGAAACCTTATCACAACTACTCGCAGTCAAATTCCCCAAATGTACAGAATAACGTGATTGATTTGGAGGAGATCTTGCTAGTGAGTAATACTTCACATAACAAGACAACGATACACCGGGGACATAGACGAACAACCAACAGAGCCATCCACCTTCAAATGGTCCAGCAAAGTCGAGAAAGAATATCTCAGGACCCAGGATGTCTATTCGACCTGAACCCATTTAGAGGTAACTCAGTCGAGCGTGCGCCTCCTTGAGAAAAATTACACATACACCTCTCGTGGCGGACTTGTTGCTGACAAAGGGTGAGGATGAAGAGAAATGTTCGGCGTCATTAGGTAAATGGTCACCTTATACAGTGCTGAATCCGGAATCCAAACCAATCATTAGGAATGTATGATCGATACAGAATTGTAATCACAGAAACCTCCTGAGAAGCGGCATAATTAAAACCTTGAATTTTTAGCCCCATTCGAAGTGTATGCACGAACGGAGAAATCGACCACCGATTACTAATCATCTGCAGAGTCAAATTCGCGCCTCATAGCCTTATGGGCTAAACTCTGGATAACTGAGGGGTCGGGCTGTGGACATCCGAAAAAAACCGCTTGCTCTGAACAGAGGAATTTAGCAATATTCTATCCACGAGAAAATATGAAAATAAAAATAGAGACAGGAATCAGTAGTAGCAGTTTGATTCCGTTGTGACTACTTAAACAGCGGAAAGAAACAAATAGCTGCATGTAGCAGAACACAGAACATTTTTCATTTTCTCGTCAGAATCAATTCCATCCGCCCTGTTTAACTCGGGCGCATTGTGTCTGGGTTCCACAGGACTGGAAGTCATAAAAACGATGAATGCATTAACCATAATAATAATAACAATGATAATAACATTGAAATGACAGAAAACAAGAAAAACAAGTAGTCACTTACTCCTTTTTCAGCTACACGTTCGGAAAATTCACTAAACAAAAGATAAGATTCCAGATACCCCTCGGGCCAGACACAACCTCGTGACTGGGCCCACTGAGTCAAGGCCGAGTGCAGTGAAGTGCTACATTTGGCCAAGTGTTTCAGTAGCCTGATCGGATTACGCTTCCACCAGGCTAAACAAGCACAGAGTTAGAATAATGACGGCAGGATGGAGCAGGAAATTCAAAACAAGGGGAAAGAAGAAGGTGAACATCAATCAAAGTCCGAAATTAAGGCATTTAAAATAAACATGATAATGTGAATAGTTTATGAGCAAACTGAGAAGCAGACAGTGACGGAGTGCATCAAAAAAAGACAGCCTACGATCTAGAAACCTAACCCTGATGTCCACTGTCGCTTATTACGACGTGGTGAATTTTTATAGCAAACTAATGTTTACTTGTTAATAAAATGAAAAAAGAGAAATTTACCGAAAAGCCTCAACGGAGATACAACTTGAAATTATGAATCAAATACGAAGCGATTAAAAAAACCATTCCACGTGGAATTGAATGAATCATCATCATATGTGTACAGGCGAATTGGGTACTGACTGACCATATCTTTTTCGCTGACTTCAGATCTGCAACCCGATTAATTTGCTGAACTGAAGTGAATCTTCCCCAAGATTTTTAACTGATTGTGAGGCCAAATGAGGTTACATCGATATCAGCATAGCCTTTTTAGATTGTGCGAACATAGCATATTTTAGCATTCAGACCAACTTAAAGAATCTACGGATTCACAACCACTTCACTTGAAGTTGAAAAACTACAGACTTGACGGCATCAAAGTTCGCTCTTTGCACGATCTAAATGCATATGTTGGTAAAAGGTCTGTTGTCTCGTGTGCTACTATTTAAGTCAGCATAGGCCACCTCGTCTTTTGCTGTTCCAGACAATAATTGACGATTAGACCTTATAAATACGGCGATATGTTATACGCGCATATATACATACTGCACATACATTATAAGTAGTATCTGGATGGACAGACGAAATTTCCCCGGAAGCACATGACCGGCTTTGCGGTAACTGCCGATCGCCAGTAATGCGTACCCGGTACTCCTTTGTCTAAACGTCCTTACAATTGTACACTCTGAGTTGGTATGTCTCACGAGAATCTAATTTGTAGCAACAAGAGTGCATTATATATATATATATATATATATATATATTTACTGCATAAACTTGTGTACACATAATGTGCAATTGAGACCAGGGCAAATGAATGAAACCAATGGGCGAGAGAGAGAAAGCAAAAAGAAACAGTGTGCAAGGTTCACCACACATCCCAGCTTCTCCATTCGCCTAACCAATTTATCGACCACCCATCGTGGTCTATGATTCTTCTGTGGGCTGGGTATTACCCGGTTACCCAAACTGAAGTAGAGTTGACTTAGAGAACCATATACAGATTTTTGATCAAGTGGTTCAACCCACAAGGCAGTAGGAAAATCCGAGGGTCAAGTAACTCCCTGGGGAACGTTGACTGAGTGCTCAATTAGTACGCCCTGCGGATGGGGCTAAACATTTTGGTTGCTAGTGCACTCTTTTGAAGCTAACATCGGTGAGCGTACAGCTCTATGCTTCGTACGCCGCCCATGGTTGGTTTGGGATTAGGGTAAAGTCACCTCTCCTAAAGTATCCATAGAAAATTAGTCGACCCGGTGGCCAGCGGCGGGAATCGCGAAGTTGGATAAGCGTACTTTGGACAGACAATCAGTATTCATGCTGCGGTCGCAGAATGTGCGCATGGAAATTCATTGGCTACCCGTGTCGAGGAGAGTTCTCATTTTTCAACAGGCTATACAGATTAGAAATGTTGTGTTTAGCCTTGGATTTTCAATTCGTGTTTGGATCAACCAGGCCACGGAGGAGGGAGCAGAGGTTGCATCGTCTACCGGGGACAACGTAGCAAGCATAATCCAAGCAGACTGTAGAGGAAAAAACCGTAATAATAGGTGGAAATAATAGATGATGTGGCTTTCTCAGCATAATACGGCTTTTGTCCGAAGCAACACTTCTAGCAGGCGCACAACTAAATGCTAGCTGCCGGGCTACAACTCCAAATTTTGGGAGCCGACGACCAATCAAGCGGTTCATATGCCACCAAACTGGGACGTCCAACACGTCCGATGTCATATCGATTCATTGTCGCCAGCGGCTCACTAGGAGCTCCTTCGCTACTCAGTAGAAGTGACTGCAATCATATGAAATCATACACAGCGGACCTGATATTCCTATCACTTGAAAATTGCGGTTAGGGACATCGAATGCATTCAGCGTTGCCCAGCTTCTATGTTTTAGCCTACATTTTCGTAGGTCTAAGAGCTGTGATGAATCCCGGTGAGAAGCTGATTGCCACAGCAATAGTGGCGATTTTGGAGCATTACTAAACTAGGTTCCAACTTGCCAGTCCAATGTGTCAGGACAACATAATTCAAAACTCACACATTACCGCCGGGTCGAAAAAATCATCCGAAAATTGTTTGTACAATTCAACCACTTCATCATTGAGACGTTTTTCGACGATGCTATTCAATTTTGTGAGAGTTTCTGGCCGTAGCATAGACTGAACACCCTGAAACAGAGAAAACCAAGGAAAAGTGAGAGAGTGGGAGAGAGAGAGAGAGAGAGAAATGGATAAACACGAGAAACGTTAGCATCGATTGTGACGGCGGTCGTGACAGTAGTGGTAGTCGTCAAAATTAACATAACACTAAATTACTATCGAAAAAAGAGACCTTAATTTGGCCGATATCGAGCACATATAAGCAGGAGTATCGAATAAAAAACAAGTGCATGTGATTGCTAAATAATTCGAGATACGTGACGGCGAAAACCTAGAAACTTGGAGTTGAATCCGGGCACACATATACATCAGCTCTCATGAGACAATGAAACTAACGAGTCGTGAGGTAATCGCGGATAGGAATCAACTTTGAAATAAATGATAAAAATCCGCACTACTAGCATGCGCAGTATTATACAAAGCGCAATGATTATCATGTCACGCAAAAATTCAACCATTATTATAATGCAGCAGATGCTGAAAAGAAGTGAGCATAAACGACTAAAGAGGCCCGACATATGTATATATATTATAAAGACGCATATATATATATATATATATATATATATTATAATATCAGGAAAGTATAGAGCGGCTTTTGGAGCAAACGTGTATTCAGTTTTCTAGCACGCCAGTATTGTGTCCAGTTGGATTATGGATCAGTTATTGCTAATTGCAAAACACGTTTTTGCTTTTAGTCAAGTGAAGACTTCTTTCACTTCAGATATTCCTTATTTGTCATCGAATTAGGCAGCAACACTTCTCTGGGAAAGATAAGAATGTTGTGCTGAATTGTAGAAGTATGTGTACGGATTGTATGGCGACAATGTTGTGGATCATTCAACTAACTAACAAAGATGGATTGCGAAATCTGAAAGCGACAACTGGAGACTGAAAGAGAACTATAGCAGTTGAAGTCTTTCGAAATTGAAGAAATCCCAACCATCCCAACTACGAAATTTGCGGACGTACTGGGTGCGCAGAAAATGTACACACAGTTCGTCAGCAGATTGCCACAGGTTTCGTACTAACTGTTAGAACAGCAATGAATTAGACAAGTGTGCCCAGATAACAGAATGACATCCATCTCGGTGGTTTGTCGTGAATAAAATAGGCTCAGGCTCAATGAATAAGTAGTCGTGGTGTCAACGACGGTTTCTGGTTTGCTCACGGAAATCATTCTCTCTAAAAAATTGCTTAGGTCTGCCGGTGGCACTGTGGCTTGGAAAGTTTGTCCCACCAAAGGAATAAGGCCACTGACCCTAGCCGTGTTCCGACAATACGCTACAGAAGAGGCGAAGCAACCACTCAACTAGTCACCAGACAGTTTGGAACAACTGTGCTATCTACCAAATACAAGAAGTATATCCGAGTATTACAACAGCTCACAGAGGAATCATGGAGGATGACGGGCAATTGACGATGTGAAGGAGTCCGGGAAAGCCGACATATGTGATGAATTCTGCACAGACATCTCTTTTCACTCTATCCACTTCTGAGACTGTTTTCGTTTTAAACCCGACGATTACTATGGCACAAAATCCGTAAACAGATTAGTGCAATACAGACTCACATTCAGCAGTCCGGCAATACAGGTGCTTTAACCCAGCGTACGCCGCTTTAGATTTGGATAGGTTCGAGACTCTGGAGGGTCACTATGAACCTCGCTAAACAGTTGCTATCAATGGATTTATGGAAATAGGTCCAGGCAGACCACTGGCTGGTCAACTTCATCCCCTCGGATTAATAATCTCACCTCTAGCTCTCAGTCAGAACCATGACACCACTCGCACTAGACCGCTTTCGACCCTGGTTCCAAACTAGGTCGAATAAGTGATTTCAACTATGCTCTCGTGTTTGCAGTCGGCCGGAGCCCTGTACCACCTGATCCTGTTGAGCAGTCAGTCCGATATTGGATCATTTGAAACTTATTACTTCATATAAACTGTTTTGTAACATTATTAACTGTTCAGCTTGAATCGAAAAACCAAGGGACGACTATAAAATGCAGAGTCACGGAAATCACAAATCATAATGATAAGCTTCGGTTGAAAAACGATTTGCTGAAGATTGATCCAGCCACAAATCTTCAGCTTATTGTCACCATCATCATCATCATCAGCGTTCAGTCGAACAACAAGCCACGCCTCACCGACCAAGCCTTCTCCCCGGGGTTACATTTTTCTATAAAAATTGAATATGCAAGGGGACGGGGAGTGGACCTAGACAAGCGGGAAAAGATAAGAATGCTGCTGCGGCCAACACACGGAACACTGTCTTACTACAAACGCACTCCTTCAATCATTCTGGTTCGATAGAAAACGACAACACGATTGCCACTATTCACGATTCATTGCCATATCCTTCAGTGTCTCCAGCCAGCTAGTTGACGGGCCTTTCAGATCCCAACCAATAAGACGTGAGACATCTAGCTACTTTACCTAAGTTACCTGTACATTTTCTCATCCCGCGTTGCCACGTCATCTGTCGACCTCCACATGGCTTCTTCCATTCCTTGAGAGGAACACAAAATAGCACACAGTATGGTAGACGAGTGTTCGTCATACGCAACACGTGACCCAACCAACGTAGTCCACTAAGTTTCACACGCTGAGATAAGGTACTCTCAGAACTGCCGCCTTATACTAGATTCCTCGCCTCCACATTACACGCCCGGTCACTCTATCCAATCCTACGTACACATCGGTGGTCGGAAACCACTAACCGAAGAACATCTCCAACACGCATACTCCACGTATTGCAACCGTACAACTCATGGCCTATTTTGGTACACCAGCGCAGAACAGTGTTGCCATAAAAGGCACATATTAATCGCAGACAAAACTCAAGATGCCAACTGGTGGAATAATCTTCAGTTCATGCCCTCTCCGACCCATTGTATTAAAAGAATCTAGAAACCACGACCGAGAAACTTGCAATAGCAGAAAGTCTCAGTAGGTCAGGCGTGGCGGAACTGTCATCTACCACCAAAGCGACCGACGAGCATCGAATTTGAATCTCAAAGGTTTATGATAGACCCTTAATCCACTTGTGGCAGCACATCCGCCGTTGACCGCGATGAAGGCTATTCACGTTATCAGTGTGGTCTTTCATTCGATTAATTGCAATTAACCCGGGCACAGTTAATCATGATTGTGATTCACCAATAGGCTATCCGATATTTAAGAGATAACTGATAACAAATACAAGAATAACCTGACGGGTACGTATACCTGATAAACGGCGGCACTCGCAAATTCGGTACTGTTCCTAGAAGATTTGCAAAGCCATCCCAAGACTACTTGTGCACATCGACTTACTAGACTTTCTTTCCCCCTAACAAAAAAACCCGATGAGTCTACGCGACATGGGCTAACCCATCAAGGGTCGAATGGGCACTGGTAAAGTAATATGAGCCTTAAGAATTGGCTGAGAAACACGATCGTTATACATAGAAGGCAGTCAAATGCTCTCGGTCATCGTGCATCTATATCTTTGCATTCTTGGCGGATTTTGACACAGGCATCATATCATCAACGTTCAGGTTACACGCGGCTTGAATGTGCGTTACGCATGACCGCTCCTCATCTACGGCGGCCACCGGGGGATGCATGATGGGTCGAGGCGGTTACTTCATCAATCTAGTAGGTGGCCAAGCCCTGGTATGGTTTCGGAGAGCGACCGAGATCACCACCATATCGACGATCGTCCGTAAAACATCTTTGAAAAAGGAGTATTGCAGCAATTCACATGACCTATGGCTCCAGCAACCGCAGAAATGTAAGCAGTTACGCAATCCAAACCTTGAGCTTTACGAGCAATGCGATTTGTTCGTCTATCAGTACATATCTCGGTAAAAAAAAAACAATCAAATATTTTCATGGGGTCCTAATCGCTGAGCTTCGCGTTTAGGTCGCAAACGTTTCACCACCAGTGGAGATGACACCGTCGGCCCACTTGCACTGACCTAAACGCCAAGCTCAGCAATCAGAACCACGT
The DNA here is from genome assembly GCA_008360955.1 of Fasciolopsis buskii. NCBI lineage: Eukaryota > Metazoa > Platyhelminthes > Trematoda > Plagiorchiida > Fasciolidae > Fasciolopsis > Fasciolopsis buskii. The sequence goes on from LUCM01011376.1 coordinate 391,956, forward strand.
AAAAAACCAACAACCTGAACTACGACCAACACAAATTTTCAAATCCAGTGAGATAACCAAATATCGTTCATCTACCTCGACTATTGAAAGTGGTTTGGAATTTAACCGCTTAGTGTTCATTTTCCTTGACGATGTGAACAAATACCCTGACTCCAGCAAGTACCTCGTGAAGGTCTAGTGGAAGGATCTTGGATTGTGCAAGTCAACCTTTTAGGCATCTCCTCAATCTCAACTAACGACGAAAGGACAAGGTAGAGAACAGCGTACAAAATTTCGCGATCTGGGATAAAGAAAAGTGCCCGTTTCTATCAGAAATAGTTTGGAACATAGGGTTCCATGGCGAACTCCCCCGGTCATCAGCCTTGCGGCATTCGACATTTTCTTGTGCTCAGCATATTCATTGGTAATTTCCTTTCACAAATTTTCTTGCTTATTGCCTGGCCTTCGCAACGTCTCTTCCGATCCTACCCAGCATGTGATAAAGAGGCACAGAAATGTAAAAGATTGTCAGCCATAAGCAAAATATGACCGAATAGAGCGTTTAATTCAATCACGGGATGACAATCAGTATCCGTTTATACACCCACTACCTAGTGTGTTGTTTCTAGAAATTACCCCACAATACCGAATGACGGTCAATGAAATCAAGAACATAAGACGAGAATTAGCAATCAACACACAGCAAAGAATTTCACCATTATTCACTCGGTCTTACCATTAGATTCGAACAATGCTTTAGAGAGATCAGTGGCCGAGCATCTACAGCACCTAATGTAAGGCAAAAGACACGTGTTTAACAAGTATCTACTAAGAGAGAATCAGATTTCGAGACGATGATACCGGTGTCACCTCCAGCTGTGATCAAGCTCTGAAGGTATTTCCAACTGTCAATCCCATCCAGTTGATCACGCACGTCCGTGACAGCCTTGAGAAAGTACTTTTACTTGAAAAATACAAAGAACAATTGGTGGCACAATCACCTAGCGGGTAGAAACACGAAGTATGAACGGCATTGGTCAGAACACATTGTCATAACCTATTCTGATACCACTACTCACCATTGGGAATAGTGTTCCGCACAGTTCCGAACAGTTCTAAAAAATGTGCCTAATACCGAATCGTTTTTTTTGTTTCCAGTAGCTGCGTTCTCTGATTTGCCGACTCGATTTAGCTTATTTCTGACGGAATGGTCAATCCAATTCAATCCCATTGAAACGGTTGATTGGCGGATTCTGTTCGGTTTCAATGCAACAGCCGGACAATTGATGTTAGAGATCAACCATTATTCGGTAGATTTCTTTCGTCTATCTGACAACTGGTAGCACTGATTCACTGTCCTGTCGCTTGTGGATGTGCCAACACCCGTTTTCAATACAATTCCCAAGATCCGATATTCACATCTCGTTTGTTACAGCGAAGCAGCTGTATGTGATGTCCAAGGGAAACTGCCTTTCGGCAATGGAACAATACGCCTCAAAGAAACCGATCGGATAATGAAAAATGACCATTTGCTCACTAAATAACGGAAGAGCACGACAATCTCGACTGTTGGATTTGAAGAAGCCAAAATAAAAGATTTCCCTACAGAGGAACTGATGGTAGGTGTATCCTCCTGGTTAGAAACATTGATCAACATGGCCCAGAGTGGTGGTTTAAGTGATACCCGAGTACGGAGTAGTGCATCACTTCTAATTCTTCTAATGCGACTATACTCGACACTTGTCTGACTGAGTTAAACTGAACAGTAGCCCGCACAGCACTCAAATATCAAATCATATGACGTCATAACTGGCCAACAAATGCGAAAAAATGAAAAACAAAATCGGAAAAATTGAACGAATTACCTTAATTAATGCTGGAAATCCGTTAATCCGGATTCCATATGAGGACAGGAAAGAGAAGTTGTAGCTAAAAGCCAGATCTCTAGACAAACTGGGTGGTATGCCGGGAACTTCCATGTGTCGTAGAACGTAATGAACGAATGCACATTCCCACCATAGGAATACATTATTCCCGTACAGATTCCCCGGAAGGCGAACTCGATTCATGCACACACAATCATATAACAATTTCAGTATTTCTTCATGACCCATACAAAATCGAGATGGCTCATGTCCGCGCCGGAACGCCTCGATCACACGACTCTCCAGATAAGGGGTTTGACATATCTCCAACACAGCAGGCAAACTTACGACGGGACCGAGTAATGAAAAGCAGTCTGGGAGTTCTGCCTGGAACGAAAAAAAAGATAAAAATCATTAACCTTATGAGATTACTGTCGTCTGGTTACTGTTCCACGCAGCATTTAGTCAGCCTAGGGAGTTACGTTAAACGGAGATTTGCTGTTATGGGTTTTGATGACCGAATCTTTGATATCTATCAGTTTCAAGTGGCAGCCTCTCGTCGTAATACATAAAGCCATTTTGCTATAACCACAAATCGATGCTAACAATGCTACTAATTTCGAAAGTTCTAGTAACATCCTTTAGGTAAGATTCCGGAGATCATCAGCACTTGAGTCCTATCGCTCTGTTTAAGCTAGACATTCTACATTGTGTTCCATAGCAAACCAGTACACATAAGTCGAACTCCGTAAAAGAGGGTCCGTAGATCTAGTGCACAACGATGACAAAGAGTTTTCTCTCCTATTTCACTCAATACTCATATTAACTGAGTTCCCGACAGTCCATAAAATGGACACAAAAGTCGTGGTGAGAGCCAATACCTCGTATTTCACCATCATCGACGACAATGATCCAAATATCCTTGGCACGCTAACCAACAATCAGGTGACGGATGCCACTGGTTGTTGTTTGTCTAAAGCAAGGCATACTTCAAATGGAACATTTGACAATTTCCTCGTAAAAACAGTGCCTCACTCCGAACAAGCCGAAATCTTCAAAAAAAGAGCCAAAAAGTAACGATCTTAGTGGAAAGATTTGTTTTCTGCTTGAAGAAGAAACGTCTTCATCATCGTGAGACGATTCGTTTCAGTTCAGTTTGGACAACCATTAACCATACGCCAACGCGCTCTGATTGTAGTTGCTACCTCACGGCATTATCTGCTCAAGCAGAAGAAGAACAGGGAATAAAGAAAAATCGACTGCAAAATAATATTAGTAGTAAGAACTATAAACAAGAAAGGTTTCGAATGCAAGAACGCCACTGACTGCGACACTGAGCCATATCACCAACTGTCTCCAACCATCGCACAAAGAGGATCTTCTGGATCCCAGTCCGGTAGTCTAACTGCACCTACACAAGCTAGTCTATTGGTTAAAATTTTCATGCTTTTTACCCACGTCATCGACTGGCTACCCCGGACCGTGAGACAGCTAGCAACTGTTCCCTCAGTATTTTCATATAATGAGCCCTAGTTCCCATGGAGAGTGCTGCTCATGTATCAACAACGCCACAAATAAATGAAACGAAGCCTGATTAACAACAGTGGTTGTCAATTGTTTGATGCAGTGTTTTAAGTATCGAGGAAGGAATCATCTCAGAAACAACAGAAGAATGAACATCTAATCTCCCCGTTAGCAAACTCGCAGTAAAAACATCAAATGACATACCTGTACAAGTTGCTCCATATCTCGCACAGTAATAACGTTATGCGTTGTAGCATATGCCCACAGCTGTGTGTTCACGCGTTGTATATGACGCTTGTGTTCCACGAGGCGAGGAATGGTGTCCGGATTGCGTCCGATATCCCGCAAGAAGGTAAAAACGGCGGGACAGCGCTAAAATGAAATTAAAGCTACTATTTTATACCTAGATTTACCCGAAATAGCTCCTCTTGGATACAACCCGGCCCAGTATATCTTCCTTCTTGCGATACATCACGAATGATTTGAATCACAAGATCGTCCACTTCGTGGATGGAAGAAAACCGGTTCTGTCTCGTAGGAACACTTTGCAAGTCGAAAGACGAAGGGATGGGTTCCGGATGTGCCATTCTGAAATAAAATAAAGAAGTAGACGAGTAAATAGTGATGAAAAGTTTGTTACCGGTAAAGAAATTACCATATATGCATGGTAGGCATGAATTCACGAAAAATGACAGGATAATATTTCATCACTTGATCAGGCTGTGTCATGTAGCATCTACAACTAGACCGACTGTTCCAATTTACGGCTGACGACCATATGTCGTTTTTATTCGAAATAACTACCCGAATTTCACTGTTTGAATGCATAACGCAATGGTTAGGCACTGATCTCACTCGCTGCTACGTCCGGCCAGTCATGACAGTCGACTCCGTAACGTGCAACAGCGGACGGTTTTGGTTATGAGCTAAGAAATTTCCGACAATGAGGAGCATATGCATCAAAGAAAACAATCGTCATTGTCCACACCTTTTGTGCCCCAAGGATAAAATAGTACGACCAAACAATGATTTATTTGCTACTTTAAAACCTTCATGAAACCTTGTTGCATTCTTCGCCATCGAAGATTCCAGGGTCATAATTTCCAGTCCACCCCAGTAGTGAGACAAATCTTTAACAAAGATTAGAGTACTCGTGTAGTTTGCATGACAGAAAACAATAAAACTATTGTAGAATAAGAATTAATTACAACAGAAGGGATAAATCACAGAACGCGGACCACTTGCACATAAAAGGCAAAGGAACATTCAGGGTAAATCCAATCGCCGACATTGCGCTTGGTGTCAGCACTGTGAAAGTGAGCGGATACATAAAGGGGAAGGAAGTACATATAAATAGCCTTCGGAATCATGGCTTCACAAAAAAAGAATGTCCTCAACGTCAGTTGTTCCGACGAATGTTAAAAGATCCGTCCTTCCGGTTGTTACATGCAATGAGACTTGACACGTGAGAAATCCATGAATCTACCAAAAAGTACCTCACCAACAAAAGTGACGACAAGCATTTAATCATCCCACGGACAAGTGCTCGGCAGGTAGTAACTAATACCAGGCCTGCATACCCCACACACCGATGTAATCGCGACCCACGATGTCTCCGCACGCCACTTTCAGACTAATCATCTAGCCGATCAGCTGGCGTGATTCACCCAATCACATCCGTCCATTAAGCTGGGAGATTATTAACAAAGATATACACCCATGATTTTCCTTTTAGGCTATGTTGATTTCTGGATAAATTGGAATACCATCTTCCCACTTGTTCGTGATTATTTACATCCAGATTTGGATGGTCGAAGGGTCACCGGTCGAGGACAACTTAAAGATTTTGCGCACTGACATAACAGGTAAACCCCCGAAACGTCAGCTGACCAGAAGCCTGGTAAATGACCACGGGCGGTGATGACCAGAGGCAAAGCGACTGAAAGTAACTACGACCACTGCCGATCAATCAAGAATGCTAGCCTACGAAAACCGGGTGTGGGATTGTCACGGAATCAGACGGCCCAGGGATTACACCCAAGGAAAATCCCCTGGAGCGTTGGGAATGGAAACTCAAGGAGTAATGTTGATGGTGCACTTCCGCAGTGAACACTCCACGTATGCCTTCAAACTAACCGATTCGGGAAGATGAAGACTCGTCAAAAATGCAGGTCATCAGTGAGATAGATTTCCCTATAGGGTATCAGGTTGCAGCAACAAAAGAGCTGTCATCATCTTTTTCCACGGATAGGGATGAAAGCTTGGCCTCAAACTACCAAAACTTCTAGGAGTGACCAGAAAAAAGGTGCATTAAAAATGATTAGTGTGAACTGGTGACAGTACAGGTTAAAAAGCAGGTTCAGCGGACTACGGTTTGCATAAATAATAACTTCGCACCAACGCGCCCCGCATTTCGCCGTTAGCTCACAGCAGCAACGAGTCAAACGAAAGAAGAACCAAAAACGGTGAATGATCGACTGCAAAATAATAGTAGTAGTAAGAACTATAAACAAGAAAGGTTTCGAATGCAAGAACGCCACTGACTGCGACACTGAGCCATATCACCAACTGTCTCCAACCATCGCACAAAGAGGATCTTCTGGATCCCAGTCCGGTAGTCTAACTGCACCTACACAAGCTAGTCTATTGGTTAAAATTTTCATGCTTTTTACCCACGTCATCGACTG